>JARQWZ010007499.1:0-36438 GCA_033150135.1 Gobio occitaniae
CCCCACAGGAAGCCCACCTCTACCAATGCAGTCCTCAGCTGGTTTCATGAACCCTATGCACTCAATGGGCAGTTATGACGCTCCTTCCCCACCATCTTTTAACAAGCCCCATCAAAATGCATATGCCATGTCAACAGCCTATCAGAACCCAATGAAAGGTTGCCCACCCCAACAGAAGTATGGAAACACTGCACCGGATTATGACCCACACGGGCTACAGGGTAACAGTGGCACCTACGGGACACCAAACATGCAGGGTAGCCCCGTGTATGTGGGAGGTAGCTATGTTGATGCCATGCCTGCCACTGGGCCTTCTATGTATGGCCTCAATCACCTACCACACCACCAGTCGGCAAGCATGGACTACAATGGTGCCACACAGATGTCGGCGAACCAGCACCATGGACCGTGTGACCCACATCCGACATACACGGATCTGTCTGCGCACCATCCTTCTCAGGGTAGAATCCAAGAAGCACCCAAGTTGACTCATCTGTAGCAGGTTTGGACAAATAATAATAAAAATAAAATAAAAAAGACGAAGAAAAAATGAAAGGAAGGCGAAATGAAACAGACTAACCCATGGGGCGATGCAATGGGGTTGAAAAAGATGATCCAGTGGTTTCTTGCCATGACTAGAACACCGTTTGTGTCAATGTTGTCCTTCCATTCATACGTGAACATACCTGAATTTAGTACCCATAGGTCTAAATACCCCTTTAAAATGATACACTGAAAAGTGTAAAAGTGAAAAGTGGCTAGTTTATGCCAAGGAAAAGACTGTCTAGCTGTGTGACCTCATTACATCATCCTAAATGTTTGTGTACTTCTTCAGCATTGTCGCTGCATTCCTCACACTTTGGAGAGCGGTACGATATATCCTACATTTAAACTTACTGGTGCAAGAAAACCACTGGATTGTTTTCGTCCACTACCCTTATTTCACATACCTCTTTTTTTTAAAAGTCTCAAAAAAGTCAATTTTTTATTAACTTGTTCCCAAAATGCAGCAGACTTGGCACCTTGTCTTTAGCAAGACACAGTGATAAAGATGTTCATCTCTTTTAAGTCAGTTTTACACTATGCTACCTAATGAGAAATAAATAGAATTTTGTTATGGCTTTGACACAGGGTAAAAAAGAAGAGTTGAGAATACTAGTAAATTAAAGCTCATTCCCTTCTCAACTTGCTGTCCCCTCCTCCCCCTCCCCCTCCCTCTCCCTCATACACCCTTCCCTAGTTCTCTATCTATCCCAATCTTTGGGTTTGCCTACATTAGTCCAAACTAATATGAAAGGCCCACATTTTCTCATATCTTGACTTAACGTGGAAACAGGGTATATTTGAACAAAAATGCATGTCCGGGAAACCAAGCTACAGCGCAGACGTCTCTGTTTACGCCTAATGCGCTGTTGTCTGGGCATCATTGTTGCACTTAGAGTTTACATTTAATGGGTGAGGAAGAAAAGTAAATCTTATTTTGAATCGGAAGACCTTCAATCAGAGTCTTTTGCTAAGTGTGTTCAAGTGAACATTCATAAATATATATTTATTTGTTATAGCCAGTTTAAATACTTTCTTTTTTGTATTATTTATCCCCATGTATTTATATCGATAAAATGTACTTTTTTAGTATCTACCTGTTATAAAAAGACGCTGTGTTCTTGTCATTGTAACAAATTAATTTTTAGTTATTGTATTTTAGAGATATGTAGGTTTATGTTACCCTTGTATAAATAATGTCTTGACTTGTACAGGGGGCGCAAGAACGGAATCAAGCCGTTCCCGCATAGTCGAGAATTAGACGAAATATAGCGAAACATTTTGAGAACTTCATTTGTCCTTTGTAACTACTTTTATTTCCTTGTTAAGAGTTGGTTGTTGAACAATTCTTTAATAAAATGTTATGTTATTCATTTCCACTCTATAAATTCATGAGTTTACAAAACAGACTCACACGAATATACAGGCAGAAAGGGGTGGGGGTGGGGGTTCCTTGAGGCCTGTGAAAGAGAGCCCTGGAGGCCGCGCCTGCACTGGTCACGTGAAGAGAGTCCAATAGAATAGCTGAAACCTTATATTACTGGTTATGGAATTAAAAGAAACGATTGCAAATAATCCCAAGTTTAAAGCAGACAGGTAGGCCTACAGGTAAAAGCTGAATAAACGTAATTCTAGTTGTTGGATCTCAATCGATAATTGTAGGAAAAATGGCTGCGTGGCTTTATGTGGTCATTCATTTAACAGCATATTTGATTTTAGCATGCCCAGGCTTTAGATACATCTAGACGAATTAATTTATTATAAACAAAATATAGCGAACAAATTTGGAACCGTGTGAAATCAAAACAAACATATTCAAACATTAGAATAACAGTGATAATAACATGAAATAATATCCATGGCATGTGCAAAACACACTAACAAGGCACGAAACACATTTAACGGTTTGTGATTAGCCTACATAATCCTCTCAACATGTGATTAGTGTATTAGATTACACGTTTTACTGTTACATATGTTTATATGCCCTAATGTGTCTAAATATCTAATAAAATACATCAAAGCGTTTATCAGAATAAAAAGGGTACAAGAAGCAAGTCATTTTTTAATTTTATATTTTTAACTAAATGCACAGAAAATACAGACACATTTGGAGATATAGTGTACAAACGTAAGTTAATTTTTCATTCCGGATGGATAGATAGATAGAGATAGATAGATAGATAGATAGATAGATAGATAGATAGATAGATAGATAGATAGATAGATAGATAGATAGATAGATAGATAGATAGATAGATAGATAGATAGATAGATAGATAGATAGATAGATAGATTAAAAACCGCTGTCCTCTTATGATAAATTCCTTTAAGCATGTAACGCAGATTGTTGTTCAATACATCCCAGAAAATCATTGTTTTGCAGTGGAAAAAATCCAGTTGAAAACAAAAAAGAACAATAAATTCACGTGATAATTGTTTAGTTTTGTGATAGTCCGAAATAGAAACATAAAACACACAAACAACAAATAAAAAGTAAGATTATCAGTGTGTCCCAGTCCCTCGCAGTCAGCTCCGTTCTGAAGTGAAGAAGGGCCTTTTAGACTGACCCCTTTCCGAAGCGCCCACGGCCTACAGCTTGCTTTGTATTTCCTTTGAAATTCCCAGACACCCACACAGGGTTATATCTGTTTCCACTGTTCTTTTAGACGAGAATCTCGACGAAACGAAGCCCGGGCTGCAAATCCGAATTTGCGAGGTCAATTTCAGATTACAGCCAGCTGAAACTATTTAGTTTTAATACTCCTATCAATGCGACGCGCCAATACAAGGTTTCCAATGCAGAAAAAAATACATAATTCTGGACAAAAAAATCCACAAATATACGATGAAATAATGGGGGTTTTCTTTGTTGTGATCTTGGAGGAAAAAGGCGAATTCTTGAGGGTGGCTGCTGTCAAGCGCTTTGCCGGCGAAAAGATTGATCACCCTTGCTGCCTCTACTCTTGCTCTAAAAATATCTACCCCCTTTTCCCATTCGTTTTAGACTTTGACGCAACCAATTTTGCTTTGTTTTTCATCAAGTAACATTATATTGTTGCTTTCTTCGTCCAATCTGCAATAGAAATGCGCTCACGTCAATATCTACGCAATTTCCATTCGAAAACGCAACCTCATGATGAACTTTTGGTTGTCATCAGTCAACAAATGTTTCACACAAAAACACACAATTGACAACTCTTTTTTTCGTGCGGTATTATACATCTTATTTACCTTACCTTAATTAAAAAAAGATAAAAAAAAAACATTAGCCTATTGAAACATTAATTGGCAATTCTCTAACCTGGATTTCGTGCAAACTTACGCTTTAAGGTCCCAGGTTTCAGCAGTTCTTCAGGGGCTGCGTAAAATAATAAATACATAAAAATAAAAAAAATAACTAAAGGTAAACCCCCAAAATAATTTATTGGTTTGGCAACGGTTGGGAGTCTCCTACTCGGTAAATGTGGCAGGCACTCTCAACATCACTCCTGTACATCCTTATTTATGTGTTTGATAAAATAAATGTTTCTAGAGCTACATCTTTTGTCTGTTACTCTTGTCAAAAGTTTTAAGATTAATGACCCTTGATTGTAAATACGCAAGAAGCCATATTGTGGATGAGCTTTTCAGACAAGGCCTGTGAGTTACATCACCGGTAGTTCTGCATTTGGATTGTTGTCGTCTAACATAAGAGGCCCTCACTTTATCGCTCACGACAAAACAGGACTGTCCGAGCACATGGCAAGTGGGAGTCTTTTTTATTATTATTATTTCGTCCATGTTACCATAAGAACTGGATTATAATATCCTGTTGTATTTTTTTTTTATCAATTCAGACAAATATTGCTTTCTTTTACCACCAGGCCCCGAATTTCGATTGGCTGAGATGAGTCATGTGACCAGGAATTGGCTGCAATTTCGCCCATAGTCTTCAGTTTAGTAGACCCTGGTCCCCATACGCTAGTAATATCACCAATATACACAATTATTAAAGCCCGCAAATGCCGTCATAGCAGGAACGCAAAATAAAATCTAGCTTTTTGGATGTTATTTTTTGCGTATGTTGGTGTCGCTGGACGCCCTTTTTGCCCAGGCGAAGCGATGAATTTTGAATTTGAGAGGGAGATTGGGTTCATCAACAGCCAGCCTTCCCTTGCAGAGTGCCTGACGTCTTTCCCCGCTGTCCTGGAGTCATTTCAAACTTCATCAATCAAGGACTCGACAGCAATTCCACCTCCTTTCGAGCACACCATCCCTAGTCTGAGTCCCTGCACAGGCAACCAGGCGCGACCGAGGAGCCAAAAGCGAACTGCCTCCAATGGCCTCCAGCTCCGGACACAAACAGCACCGCCGACGCAGCACCAGCAAGGCCCGGCCCCGCTGTCGGGTGGTGCACCCCTGGCTCACGAGTTCCCATGGATGAAAGAGAAAAAATCCTCGAAGAAGTGCCCCAAGCCCGGAGCCACTGCTGCAGCAGCAGCAGCCTCCCCTTCTCAGGCATCCTCCGGCTACACAACCGCGGGACTGGAGTCCCCGACAGGTACGTTTATCAAAGCAGTGAACGCGTTTGTTCTGCATTTTTTTTCATTTTGGACATTTTTCCCTGAATGGTTCGTGTTTCGAATAGATGTCAATGTAGCGAAAATTCTAAAGAATCGTATTGCCTACTATTATTATTACAGTAAGATTTCACATGCTTCTATTTTTACGCAATTAAAAGATGTTCTGCCGAAATTGTTCTTTGTCCTATTTGTATGTGATGTACAGCATAACCTGCTTTGGATGGGCTAGTATTTCACTTCTCACGAGCTCTCTGTATTTAGGAATAACTGTGTAATTTCATCTGATGTCTACATTTCAAGCACCATTAAGCATGCATGGTTGTTGTGCATATATATTTTAAAATCCCGTTGCTGTAATGTCTTTAAAAGATAAATAAGGCACCCCTCCCCCATTTCTTAGCATATACAGGCTACAAAACTGTGCACATTTTGAAAGATTACCATCCAGCAGATAGTAGATCTTGATCTATAATAATGATTTAATCGCAATTGATGTCAGCTGCGACTCGATATTCATTCATAACCATGTTTCATGGCTTGGGGAGCCATTTTGGATATCAGTAGCCTATATATTGTGAAAGCTGTGGAACACTACAAAATATGGGGCTTACTGAAATGCTTGTGCACCACGCTGGTCTATTACCACAAGACATGCCTAACCATTGCAGTCATTGCTACATGACAAGCCCAAACCGCAGGGCTGTTCTAAACTGGGATTTTATTGTCATCTGGACAATTTCTCACATGAAGTTAGATGACTTCGCCTTTTGTATGGGACTTATTTCTGTTTTAATTCTTGCAGAGGCTCAAGGTGGACTGGATAATGGTAACGGTTCACGGAGGTTGAGGACCGCATACACCAACACGCAGCTACTTGAATTGGAGAAGGAGTTTCACTTTAACAAATACCTCTGTCGGCCCCGGCGCGTTGAAATAGCAGCACTTCTGGATCTAACAGAGCGCCAAGTCAAAGTGTGGTTTCAAAATCGACGCATGAAGCACAAACGGCAGACTACGCACCACCGGGATGGGCAAGAAGGCGAGCCCAGCGGTTTCGAGCTCCTGGAGGGAACCGACGCTGCTTCACCGTATTCGAGCCAATCTGTGGAAGTATCTGGTTCTGGCTCTGGTTCGGCCGCAGCCTCCGAGAGTGAGACTTGCCCGACAACTGCCTCCTACACGAACAGTGCGGACAAAAGCCAGCCCACGCCTGAAGAGGGCCAGGCGAATCAGCCGGAGCCTGCATCTGTTCCTGACACAGCGGTTCACTCCCCCCCGTATCCAACGCCTACTGCAGATAACCCCACTACAATGGCTGAGGGCCGAGCAGCTGGGCCGGAGCATTCGTTCACAGAGCCGCAGGATGCCACCTCTCTACCCGATTTGAATTTCTTTTCGGCGGACTCCTGCCTACAGATTTCGGACGCTTTATCGCCGAGTTTGCAGAGCTCACTGGACAGTCCAGTTGACTTTTCCGAGGAAGATTTTGACTTGTTTACGAGCACCCTTTGTACTATAGATTTGCAACATTTACAGTTCTGAAAAAAAAAGACATCAGAACGCATACAAGAACAATCGAACAACATCATATTGCAGTCATGAATGCTTCTCGACCGCAACATTCCTATGACAGAAAAAGAGTGTAAATAATAATTTAAAAATATTTTTATTTTTAAAGAAAGAAAAAAAAAAAAGAAAAAGCCGTGAAACAAAGCCTACACGGAAATAAATTGTCCATTATTTTGAAAATACGATGTAATCTTTTTGAATACACACCGGGATGGCCCCTGTCGAAGTTTCAGGTATTTTATTCCCTTTTGATTCTCGGATTTTAGTTGGTATCGACTAACAGATGAATGATTGCGGACTTTTTCAGTGAAATTCAATCATTGGAATCTCAGGAATTGTGTCAGACATAAGGGTAGTTGAACTGCTTTTAGGAATTCTCCCAAGGCGGGCGTTGTCCCTATTGAATAATTTTAGAACTAGTTTATTTATTGAGATTCTTTAATAGTAAATTTCAAATTTATTTATTGTACGTTATTTTCATAGTTGAAATAATAATAAAAAAATAAAAAAATAAAAAACAAACGAGTGTGATTGATTCTCTAAGGTTTAACGAATTCTTTCATTAAGAATGTTTATTTAATTTAATACAAAATCAAGACATTCATTTTAAGAATTTGTTCTTTCTCCTTGATATTGATGCATTGATGTATTTTGATGAAACTACACTATTCAGTTTGCAGGTTTAATAATTTTTTTGAGGAACATTATTAACAGTATAAAAAGATTACTATTATTATTATTATTATTAATTTGTTAGCAACATTATATTTTGATGAGATATATTCTGTGTTATTAGTATTCTTACGAGACAGAGGTCTATGCCAGTAAAACTTCTAGTAAACTAGTAAAATTCTAAATCTATTTTCAAAATAGTTTCCCAAAATTCGTCGACGACGATTTAAAGAATGCAACTAGGACAGTGATTATCATTAATCTGAAAGTGAAAACAATATATTATTTACAAAATGGGCTGTGGTTGATAACATTAGACGGATAACATTAGATAACAAATAACAGCAGCACGGATATTATTTAATAGGCTGGTTTAAAAAAAAAGGCACAGGATAAGCTGCAGGAGGGTCAAGTGGTTGACTGGGCTGTGGTCTCCCATAGCTGCACCCTGATGCAAAATGGCGCTCGAAACACAATGAAGGATATGAACAATAAAGCGGCAGCCATTATGGATAGTTTGGGCTGCAGCTGCGAGCGTGCAGTGCTCCGAGCTGACTCGTCAGCTGAACCATCAGTATAGACAAGCACAGGCCAGAAAACTATCAGTTAAAGATACGGATTATATATATATATATATATATATATATATATATATATATATATATATATATATATATATATATATATATATATATATATATATATATATATATATATATATATCTTTTTTTTTTTTTTACTTGTAATAAATATTGAACACCTTTTGTAACTGCTGGTTCTATCCCAATCCCTTATGAAGGAGATAATATTACAATGACATGGTGGTTATTTCATGTAACACAACTGCAATAACAACACCAATATTAACAATAATAATAATGATAATAATGGTAACAATAACAATAAGTATTTTTATTATTATGCACATCCCTTCTATAAATTAATATTTTAGAGTGTGAGAGTAAAACCGCCTTGATAAATATTATTGTCCATTTCATTATTCCTTTTTGCCTATTTGTCTGCATCACCCAGGTCAGATTCAGAAATCTCATTTTGCATTGATGAATTTGAAGCAGAAAAAAACATTTCTGTTCATTGGGTTAATAGGCTTTTAATAGTTTTTTTATTTTTATTTTTGCTGGGTTTACATGAGCAGTACCAGGTAATGACCCCTGTGTGTGGAACAGGTTGGTCTGCTCATATTACTGCAAGGTGGATCCAGACACAAATAGCAATGCTACTATGGCAGCTAAGAATTTCACAGCATGTGTACAAAAGCCTTAAACTGAGATAATACACAACTCACCTGCATTCATTAGCTTGTAGACTAAATAGTCTAAGGATCAAGAATATCTAATATATAATCTTAAGAAAAGTTTGCTGGTTGTCAAGAGTGGAAAAGAGATAGAGTGACATACAGATGGATAGATAAAAAGGCAGATGTCTCTACTCTTGATCAATAAAAATGAGTGCGATTTTGTCTGGGTGGCATCTATCACTAAAATCCAGTGTTCATTTCAAGTCATAAAGTTTGATTTCCAGTATACACTTATTTCGTAGGTCCTGGTTAGATTCTTCATTTCTGATGCCACCATATACAGGACTCATCTGCCCTACTTTAATTCACCTGGGACAGGTGAGACAGATACTTATCGACATATCTCCAAACAAGATAAACAACTTCATCCCTGCCCCGAGGCTACACGTTTGGTTTATTGTTTTTATAAAAAAAAAAAAAAAAAAAAAAAAAAAAAAAACCTTGGGTGGTGATTTTTTTCCATTAGCCTGATAATTTGAGGTGTGGCAAGGTTGAGGTTTATCTCAGTCTCGATGCTTTGGTTGGTGGCCAGCCAGCTCTTACACATTTATCAGTACGGCTCTTTCTGTTTATATATTTTGCAAAGCACAGTACTTTGGCCCAGCAAAGTCTAAAATAAGAAGAGGTGTGGTGGCATAGGGATTTTCTCACATGATAAAATGGGCCAGTGTTTACAGTGGTGCATCCTGGTATACTGCTTGCCTGAATCAGTGGTGGGACAAGCCAAGATTAAAGTGGAAATGTCTCCTGCCCTATTTCAGTCAAACCACCATGAAGGCTCAGTTTAATCACAGAAGTGGTTAAGAAACCAAAGTACTTTGTCATTGAGCAACATCAAAAACAATGGTAACAGCAAAACATTATCTTAGCTTATTTTAGAATGGCCTTTAAGGTTAGTAGTGTAAATACATTGTATTGGATTATGAGCTCTGTAAACAGCTCCTTTTGTAGTAACTCTTGCTTTCATAAAAGGCTGGTACTACATAGGTCATAAGCGTATCACTGAAGCATCATAGTATAAAGATAGATCAAAATGGTAATTTAAAATGAACCCAGAGGATGTTAATGCAACAACACCACTAAGATTCTCTGAAGACAAACTAATTTTGAGTGATGCCATGAATTGAAACCTTTCCTGAGACATTTTATAGCTTGAGCTCAATTTGCAGAAATTTTTAAGCATGCATCCCTAGCTCATTTTACAGAAAAACAAGACACATCAGTTCCGCCTATAATGTAATGCTTAATAGATTGCTTTATGTACACTAAAACAGATAAAAATTAAACTTTATTTCGCATATAAATGTATACAGACTATAAGCATGACTGATAAACATTTATATAATGTTTGCTAAGAGCTCTTATCTTGGTCTCCATTTGATCTTACTCCATTTGAATAAAAAGTAAATGCTGACAAATTGTAAAGGAAACTCTACAAACTAGAGAGACGATACTGAAAACAAAGCCTTCGTGGCAAGGTTGTGAATGTACACACAAACCTAATTATAGCATTAGCCATGTAGCTATCTGCTAATTACTTCAACTCTCTAAAGGAAACAGAATGAGTGTGAAGCTGACAATGACAGGCAGATAAAGTGATGGCCAAAGTCTGCGAATACAATAAAATCCATTTTATTCCAAAGACACAATGGTTTACATCATCAAGTTGGATCGCTTAATATATTCACAGAAATAAACAGTTTTGATAGATCTTATGTTAAATTGCTGATAAAACCAACATACTTTAAAAATTAAATGTAACTTTTATATTTACAAGAATTGGAGGAATTTGTAAAAATTAATTTGTAAATTTTTACACGAATTGCTTACACCCCACCGCTGATGCTTATGCTGCGTTTACGCCATGTCGTAATTAGCCTACTGTAAATAAGAGATGACAACCCTGTAATTAGAGCTGTTCATGTCCTCGGATTTGTACTTGTACGTTTGTCTTGTACTATTAACTCCAAAATAAATCTGCAGTGGTCAAGTGTTATAAGTCGTAGCTCTCAGATTATTACTAGGTTAAAGTTGTAACTAAGTTCTAAGATCACGTGAATGCTAAGTTAGAATAGTTATGGTAATTACAACGTGGCATAAATGCCCCTTTAGATTTAGGGGTGGGGTTGTGGTAGACCTTTATGCTATATAAAAAAGTATTTTTGTATGAATCACATTGTATAAATTCATCCGAAATCTCGTAACACAAATTGGACATTTTCTTATGAGATCGTCAGCACAATATCAAAGTCTAAGAACAGGCCAAGTTAAAATAGTCTGTGATAGACATCTATTGCAGTATTCATTCCTTGTCACTGTTCAAACAATGAAAATAAAGCAATCCTCCAGTATGTTAACATTAGCATTATGCCAAGAAAGCTCAATGAAAGCATGGCGTATACGTTTCAAGATGTTTTCAAAAGACAGCGACAGCTGGTGAGTAACACATGTATGCCACAAAGAATGAGACGCTGTATATTGGCTCAAGACCTTGCATGTCTTTCTGCGCAAACTTCTCTCTTTTTTTAACAACTACCTTGTTAAATCGAAAAATGTTTTTGACTCTGATACACTTTCAGGGTTTTTATCAACTTTGTTAGTCTGTAATTTTTGTCTGTTAATTCAGTCAATGATGTTCATGAAAGCTCATCTGAATTTTCAAACACTTGCCACTTAAAAGTGGGGGGAAATGCAGAAGGAATAAAGTCATTGTGTGTAAAAATGACAAAAGTATTTGGAGAGCAGCATGACACCCTCCTTCAACAGCAGAATCAGAAACAGGCGAATATTTGCTTTTGTATGCCTGAAGTAGACCCTTCACAGCTGTCCATATCTTTTTCAGAGGGTGAGGGGGCATTCACTAACACTTATACAGTATCTAACAGTAACACATTTTTACCCTTAACCCTGCCAACAAGAGAATGTGCCGACAATACCTTGGAGCTCTGTTGCTATAGTAGACAAGATGACTGCTTCAAGTCACCCATAAAAGTTATGTATCCAGTGACATACCATTGAAGGCAACTTATATATTTTTCTTGGAATAGTTTATGTTTACAAAAATTCTTTGAGTAAGCATCATATCTATAACATGAAGTAAAACCTACTCAACTTTCTGATACTGGTGTTCCCATCATGCACCGGGGCATGAATAATTAATAAGATTGCATCTGAAGTTAATTTTCTACTTAAAATGACCCACTCATACTTAAAACTTAAAACCTATCCACTGGTTGTTACCGTTATTGTGTATTGTGTTTGAGTTTATTTGACATAAAAAAGTAGCAATACAACTGCGTTACAACTTCTTTGTCAAGGATAACACAATAAAATTGCATTAACATATTTCCATTGTGGTCCTTGATTTCTCATGACGACAGTTTTGTTGGCATGCATCTCCTCACTAATACACATACAACCAATTCATACACACACACACACACACACACACACACACACACACACACACACACACACACACACACACACACACACACACACACACACACACACACACACACACACACACACACACACACACACACACACACACACACACACACACACACACACACACACACACACACACACACACACACTCTCTTCTCTTCACTCTTATACTAAAACTATCCATTGAAACCTTAAAGGGTTAGTTCACCCAAAAATGAAAATTCTGTCATCAATTACTTAATTACAATTATGTCGTTCGACACCCGTAAGACCTCCGTTGATCTTCGGAACACAAATGAAGATATTTTAGTTGAAATCTGATGGCTCTGAAAGGCCTCCATTGGCACAATGCACGGTTCACTCTCAAGACCCTTAAAAGGTACTAAAGACGTCGTTACAAAGTCCATCTCACTACAGTGGTTCTACAATAACTTTATGAATCGGCAAGAATAGTTGTTGTGCGCAAAAAAACACTAAATAACGACTTATATAGTGATGACGATTTCAAAACACGGCATCATGAAGCTTCGAAGCGTTATGAATCAGTGAGTCGAATCATGATTCGGATCGCGTGTCAAACCGCCAAAATGCTGAAATTTGGCGATCCAAACCGCTGATTCGACTCACTGATTCATAACGCTTCGAAGCTTCATGACGCCGTGTTTTGAAATCGTCATCACTATATAAGTCGTTATTTAGGGTTTTTTTGCGCACAAAAACTATTCTCGCCGATTCATAAAGTTATTGTAGAACCACTGTAGTAAGTAATTAATGACAGAATTTTCATTTTTGGGTGAACTAACCCTTTAATGTCCAATGGCAACTTATACCACTCCTGTGCACCTGTATATTCAAATGACCTGACCATTCAAAGTTTTACAACTACATAGATTAAGATCCATAATACTGCCTAGTATATGTAAATGTGTTACATTACCCCGGGAAAAATATGAGTTAAAATACACTGGGGCTCTATTATTAATTATTTTATGTACCATTTTTAGTTTCAGAAATGCTAATCTTTTTTCAATAGGTAATCATCCAAGAGGCTGATAGTGGCCTGGTTTCACAGACAGGGCCTAGACCAAACCAGGATTAGACCTTAGTTCAGCTTTTATAAATGTGCCTTTGAAAAAAATTTTTTACTGATGTGCTTGAGACAACAGATATACAGTGCAAGCTGCTTTCAGTTAAAACAGCTCAAACATGCATTTTAGTCGGGGACTAGCTTAAGCCTTGACTGTGAAACCGAGGGAGTGTCTACATAAGTCAAACAATGAAATCCTAAAACTATTCTCAACAATTTATTTTGTGACTTTTGTAACTTTGCCATCCACATACTGGATAAATCGGTCATCCATGAACTACACGCATACTCAAGATGACATTGTCCTAGGCCTGTAGAAGTTGATTCTAGCATTAACTTTCCCCCAAAATTTCCAAGCCATACTTACACCACTTACACTTTTATCCAGAACATAACCAAGATAATTGACCGATGTTCTATACTTACACGTACACAACCATCAACTTTGACTACCAAATCATCTACCTTTTGTAACTTATATTTAGACCCAAAGAGAATAGATTCTGTTGTAACCAAATGTAAAATCAATACTTGTGTACTAAGAATTTAGGTCTATGTGTTCGGTTGAGTACCTCATTACCTATTTAGTGTAGATACAGTGCATCCGGAAAGCATTCACAGCGCTTCACTTTTTCCACATTTTTATTATGTTACAGCCTTATTCCAAAATGGATTAAATTAATTATTTTCCTCAAAGTTTTACAAACAATACCCCATAATGACAATGTGAAAGAAGTTTGTTTGAAATCTCTGCAAATGTATTAAAGTATTCACAGCCTTTGCTCAATACTTTGTTGGCACCTTTGGCACCAATTACAGCCTCAAGTCTTTTTGAGTATGATGCTACAAGCTTGGCACACTTATTTTTGGGCAGTTCCTCCCATTCTTCTTTGCAGGACCTCTCAAGCTCCATCAGGTGGGATGGGGAGCGTCGGTGCACAGCCATTTTTAGATCTCTCCAGAGATGTTCAATCGGGTTCAAGTCTGGGCTTTGGCTGGGCCACTGAAGGACATTCACAGAGTTGTCCCGTAGCCACTCCTTGGTTATCTTGGCTGTGTGCTTAGGGTCGTTGTCCTGTTGGAAGATGAACCTTCACCCCAGTCTGAGGTCCAGAGCGCTCTGGAGCAGGTTTTCATCAAGGATGTCTCTGTACATTGACTCATTAATTTTTCCCTCGGTCCTGACTAGTCTCCCAGTTCCTGCCGCTGAAAAACATCCTCACAGCATGATGCTGCCACCACCATGCCTCACTGTAGGGATGGTATTGGCCAGGTGATGAGCGGTGCATACTTATGTACATGTGATTTTTTTGTTTTTTATTTTTTAATAAATTTGCAAATATTTCAAGCAAACTAATTTCACGTTGTCATTATGGGTTATTGTTTGTAGAATTTTGAGGAAAATAATGAATTTAATCCATTTTGGAATAAGGCTGTCACAAAACAAAATGTGGAAAAAGTTAACCGCTGTGAATACTTTCTGGATGCACTGTATGTTGTCAAGTGTAACAAGAAATATACTGTGTATAGCTTACATGTTAAAAAGCATGCTTAATTCAGTGCTACATTGTTTGAGTAAAATGTACTTTTAAAAATGTAAACTTCAAAGTAGAAATTACTCAACAAACTTCCCTATTCTTTGATAATTTTTACACAACTTAGTTAAGTAGATTTTACTTAATTCCATACATGTGAAATGTACTTATATGAGTGCAAAAACTTACAAAAGAAAAATTAACACAATTTTACTTAGGTTTTTTTCAGTGTAGTTGCCCATGGACTTAAGATTTTAGGTTAAACTGTAGGCCTATATGAATGTAAAAAGAAAAGTGTACATCTTTTGTCTTGCAACTAGTCACCGTTTTAATCAAGTTTTTTTTACATTTAAAATCACACATTGCTAGTTAATTTTAAATGTCTTTGCATTGTAATCCTGTCTTTTTATATTAGCATGGTCATTCTATTATTTAGGGTACATTTTCTGTCGATTGATGATAATTATATTTTATTCTTATAATTCACACAATTCACAAAACACACCAATATTTTATGCACTCTGTTTTTTAGTTTGCTTGAAATCGCTTATATGTCCCTTTATTAGTTTTAAATAATGTCTGCTGCTTGAAGTGATTATCTAGATTAAATGTATAATCTAAATACCTTAAATTTATTATCTAAATACCTCTTATAATTTTTTTTTTAATATTTTATTTTATTAATGTCCACAAAAATTCTGTCAACTATATTACTAACCAAAACACAAAAAACTAAAAAATGGTTTATCCCATCATGTTATGTAATTTTCTTCAGCAGCAGCTATTTTGAACAAATTATGGTAAATGTTCTTTTAATTTTGTTCTATATTGTATCCCCAATTGTCAAGGAGCATAATACTTGCCTCATGACGTACATTGTTATGGTTTGCAAAATTTTTATGATTTTATTTTAAACAAATATTAAAATGTGAGGTTAACCTGATCAAGAAAATAACATTTGGTTGACCAGACAAGGTCTGCCATTGAAATTATGAGGCACAATGGTAAAATTGCAAACTATGTTATGTTACTGGCATCAACTATGTTACTGTCAGTGTCAACAATTTTTTGACTTATTTTTTACATTTTAAACATCCACTTTACATCAACATGGACTGGAGTTTTGCATGACATTCTTAAAATATCAAAGCGATCTTTAAATTATATTTATGAAAAAAAAAATGTCTCGTCCTTGTCAACAAAAAAATTGTATAAGACATTGCCCCAACTTCACACACATAAACTCACACAGCTATGTTAGGTTGGTTGGGACAATGTCATGTTTCTTTCAAGTTTGTTCAAGTTTTTAAATATTAAAGACCAACATTAAACTGTAACTGCAGGTGCATTGTGACAACTTACACCATATAGAGTGACAGTATGCTCCACTATAGGGGCAGGCTGTCTCAAATAGTCAAGACTTCATGAAGACATTTAAAAAAAAAAAATTATATATATATATTTGTGACAACTACTGTCAGTATACAGTAGTGTTGTAGTCCTCGAGACCAAGACCGGTCTTAAGACCATTTTTTGAAGGTCTTGGTCTTGTCTCGGTCTCGACTGCATTTGTACTCGGTCTTGTTTTGGTCTCAAACTAAGTGGACTCTGGATTTTATCTGAACCGGTCAAGACCACAACTGCGAGGATATCACTAAATTACCAGTGCATTGTCTGATTTATTTGATAACATCATTAATGTGATTTGATGTAAAACTTAATGCTTAAAATGCAAGCAATAACTTATTTCTATTGTGATTTCTTTTGTTACTGTGGTGCAGGGAAATCAATGCAGGATTGTCTCAAAAGTGCCAAAAATGAATATAAATGCCCACAAAATTCAAGATATTGTTGCAAAAACGTACTTGTATGAGATATTGTTTTTATATAACATATGATAGAATTAGGCAATATCACAAGAGCAAGAGTGCTTTTTTCACGAGTATGAATACGATTACAAATGTGATATTGATTTTATACAAACATTCAATAAACGAGATGTTAATATCAAGTGACCAGTTTTTGCTATTTCGGCTGTGTTTCGTTACTAAATAAATCAGCTGCTTTCAACAAATTGGTTGAATAAATGAATCAGTGACAGTGATTTCAGTTTCATATTTAAAAGTAGGCCTATCATTTTATTTTTTCATCACATTTCTATATTCAAAATGTTACTTTAAAAAATTATTCTGACCATTATTTATGCAGGTGTAATTGTATCATTTGAGATGCAACTTCTGTGTCACCTCCAATTTTATTGTTTTGATTTGATTGGTAACCGCTCTATAGTGTCTTATTATTCTAATTGTATTCGTTGATAAAAATATAAGACATTTCTCAGACAATAGATACAGATCTTTCAGATGAATTTGAGTAGTGCTGGTCTTGGTCTTGGTCTTGACCTGGTCTCGCCCTGCCTTGGTCTTGGTCTCAACCCCACAAAGTCTTGGTCTTTGTCTCGGTTTAGGTGGTCTTGACCAGTGTTGGGGAAAGTTACTTTGAAAAGTAATGCATTACAATATTGAGTTACTCCCTTTAAAAGTAACTAATTTAGTTACTTAGTTACTTTTTAATTAAAGCAATGCGTTACATTACTTTTGTGCTACTTTTGCGTTACTTTTTTTCACCTGGGCTGGGCTTGTTTTATATACACTCACCTAAAGGATTATTAGGAACACCTGTTCAATTTCTCATTAATTCAATTATCTAATCAGCCAATCACATGGCAGTTGCTTCAATGCATTTAGGGCTGTGGTCCTGGTCAAGACAATCTCCTGAACTCCGAACTGAATGTCAGAATGGGAAAGAAAAGTGATTTAAGCAATTTTGAGCATGGCATGGTTGTTGGTGCCAGATGGGCCGGTCTTAGTATTTCACAATCTGCTCAGTTACTGGGATTTTCACGCACAACCATTTCTAGGGTTTACAAAGAATGGTGTGAAAAGGGAAAAACATCCAGTATGCGGCAGTTCTGTGGGCGAAAATGCCTTGTTGATGCTAGAGGTCAGAGGAGAATGGGCCGACTGATTCAAGCTGATAGAAGAGCAACTTTGGCTGAAATAACCACTCGTTACAACCGAGGTATGCAGAAAAGCATTTGTGAAGCCACAACACGCACAACCTTGAGGCGGATGGGCTACAACAGCAGAAGACCCCACCGGGTACCACTCATCTCCACTACAAATAGGAAAAAGAGGCTACAATTTGCACAAGCTCACCAAAATTTGGACCGTTGAAGACTGGAAAAATGTTGCCTGGTCTGATGAGTCTCGATTTCTGTTGAGACATTCAGATGGTAGAGTCAGAATTTGGCGTAAACAGAATGAGAACATGGATCCATCATGCCTTGTTACCACTGTGCAGGCTGGTGGTGGTGGTGTAATGGTGTGGGGGATGTTTTCTTGGCACACTTTAGGCCCCTTAGTGCCAATTGGGCATCGTTTAAATGCCACGGCCTACCTGAGCATTGTTTCTGACCATGTCCATCCTCTGATGGCTACTTCCAGCAGGATAATGCACCATGTCACAAAGCTCGAATCATTTCAAATTGGTTTCTTGAACATGACAATGAGTTCACTGTACTAAAATGGCCCCCACAGTCACCAGATCTCAACCCAATAGAGCATCTTTGGGATGTGGTGGAACGGGAGCTTCGTTCCCTGGATGTGAATCCCACAAATCTCCATCAACTGCGAGATGCTATCCTATCAATATGGGCCAACATTTCTAAAGAATGCTTTCAGCACCTTGTTGAATCAATGCCACGTAGAATTAAGGCAGTTCTGAAAATAGAAAGGTGGTCAAACACAGTATTAGTATGGTGTTCCTAATAATCCTTTAGGTGAGTGTATATATATAAGTTATATTTTGTGCAAATGTAAAGACCTCTTCATAACAAAATTGAAATAATAAGCCTCAGGCTGAGGTAAAAATGCAAATTCAAGCATGAACAATAGAGGTTGTTGTGCTGTGCTGCCATTCTGGATAATGGACGAATAGGACGCAGGAGAAAAAAATCTAGTAATTTTTGCTCATGGTTTAACTGAATCATCAAAGGTCAGCAGCAAGACATGGTCAATAAAGGTAGATTAAATGCACAAAAAATATTTGTTTTATTTAACATTTAATTATTAGAGCTTTGCATAGTACTCTGATTTTGCATTTGACTGATTTTATCCATTTTGAGGAGAACTGAATCTTTATTGCAAGTTAGATGAATAAATGCTCACATTTAGTCTAGAACTACAGTAACCATCATGTTCACACACAACGCCTCTCGATTTTTCTCAACATGGGACAGGAGAGCTGTCAGTCAAATAAATGTGAAAAAGTAACTTGCGTTACTTTTTTGAAAAAATAACAGATATTTTGTTGTAAATTTGAAAAGTAATGCGTTACTTTACTAGTTACTTGAAAAAGTAATCTGATTACGTCACTCAAGTTACTTGTAATGCGTTACCCCCAACACTGGTCTTGACTACAACACTAGTATACAGTATATCTTATAAATCTAGAAATATAATAAAAATCTTTTGTAACAGTCAATGTCTTTACTGTCACTTTTGATAAATGTAATGCATTTATTTACAACAAAAACAAAACAAAAAGAATTACTCCAAACCACTGTTTTCAATAATAATAAGAAATGTTTAATACTAGAATGATTTCTAAAGGGTCATGTGACACTGAAGACTGGAGGAATGATGCTGAAAATTCAGCTTTGCCGTCAGAGGAATAAATTACATTTTGAATTAAAATAGAAAAATGTAATTGTAATAATATTTCACAATATTATTGTTTTTACTGCGTTTTTGATCAAATTAATGCAGCCTTGCCGCGAAGCATGTGGAAAAGACTGTGCAAAGACTATTTTTGAGCTTCGTTTTTTTCTATGGGATCGAAAAGAGCACTGCATTAATGCAATTGCCAGTCTCTTCTAAAAAGTGGGAGATGGAATATCCACTCAGAGAGTGCCTATCATATTCCATGAGTTTCTGCTCAGACAACCAACCAATATGGTAAAGAGGTAATGAACAACATATAGAATGTCATGTGACCTCCTGAAAGCTTGGAATAGAAGCAGAGTGCTTTAGCCCACAGTGAGCACACAGTGTACTCACTCATCATATTTATAGCTGCCTACGAGATATAAAATTCATAATTTGTTTCGCCTGAATGAGCAACTGCAAGTGCCCCAATCACACAAAGTAAATAATAGACTTGAATGATTTTTATTGACATTATACAAAAATGACGGTTTGTAGTCTGTAGTGATGCAATGATAAGCATATATTAATCATGTTGAATGAGAGATAAGGGCTTTGGATATTTTTTAATACAAAGTTCAATTCATCATAAAGAAACAGCCACTGAGCCTCAGCCTTACCCTCACCCCCTCCACTCCATGAAGCTCTACATTGTGTCTATGTACAATCTCGCAAATTGTAACGCCAAATGCTCATAATCGAGCCTAGTTTTAGTGGTGGTAAATTTATCTAATTTCTAGTATTAATCATGCAAGGTGTCAACCATAAATGGATGCCACACATACCAATTCATCTTGTAATGGCAACAGTGGTGACTGTGTGATGGAGAGACATGTATGACTTAAATAGCTTAAACAGTCATACTTGAGCTTTAGGTACTGTGAGCTACAAAATCAGTTGACCCAGCATGGACCATCTACATACATGCTTGACCCTTAAACCCCAGCTGTCAAGAAACCAGGCCTATGATGCAAAATTTTTAAGCAAAGCATGTAATGCATGTAAATCAAAATATCAAATATAGCTTTTTTGTTGGAACGGAGCATATTACATCTCTCAATTACCGATCAGCAAGCTAATAAGATTACCATGACCTTTCTTGCATTGCAAAAATTATTTAAAGAGCCAACAATTGAATTGTATAAATTATTAAATGATTTATTGTTTGAAAACTAATGTTTTATCCTTTATACAACAATCTTTTTTTTTTTTTTTTAGATTAGAAATGTAAAAAGTCTTCACACTGATAGGGGAAACAGAGGTCTTTAACGTAATAATGCATGTTAAATGCATGATACTCTAAATGTCTGTGACCTCATGAAACTTTAAACCAGTGACTTTATGAAAATGTGTGTGTACATATCTAGCAAAAGCACTTAAGATTTAGTCACACATGGGCAACCTCCACTTTGCTACTCAACCACCTGGAATGACAACACCTGCCCAGAAAGTTTACATCTGATTTGCATATAGTTGACAAAGAGAGAGTGGCCTCTGGAGAGATTTGACAGCGAGAGGTTAATTTTACATACAGTACATGCAGGGAGAGAAACGTTGATAAGTATATGTATAATGATGTGTTGTATAATGTAAAAATAGATAAATGATGTGGATGCTGGACAGCAAAAAAAAACTTTTTAATTAATTTCTTTTTAATTCTTAGTAAAATATATTTTTAGTTGCTTGTAAAGTAACACTGCATAAATTATAAGCCTTTATTTTAGAGAATGATTCCTTAATACCAGTGTATTTTGTATTATTACACTGGCAGATTTATCCACTTCTTTTCAGTATAAAAAGTTAAAGGTATAGTTCACCCAAAAATGAAAATTACCCCATGATTTATTCACCCTCAAGTCATCCTAGGTGTATATGACTTCCTTCTTTCAGACGAATACAATCTGAGTTATATTAAAAAATGTCCTGGCTCTTCCAAGCATTATAACGACAGTAAATGGCAGCCCAAAATTTGAAGCCCAAAAAAAGTGTATCCATTCATTATAAAAGTACTCCACATGGCGCCAGGCAGTTAACAAAGGCCTTCTGAAGTGAATCATTGGGCTTTTGTAAGAAAAATATCCATATTTAATGTTATAACGTAAAATATCTAGTTTCCGGCAGACCGCCTTCTGTAATTAACTTACGGAAAAAGCGTAACTAGCGCGACGATGACATCGGATGTAGCATAAGCGCTTTGAGCTGCGTGAGGCGTTGAATACGGATGCGGACCGCCGGAAGCTAGATATTTTACTTTGTAAAGTCTTAAATATGGATATTTTTTTCTTACACAAACCCATCGATTCACTTCAGAAGGCCTTTATTAACCCCACAGAGCTGTATGGATTACTTTTATTATGGATGGATGCACTTTTGTGGGCTATATATATTTTGGGCTGCCATTCACTGCCATTATAAAGCTTGGAAGAGCCAGGGCATTTTTTTTTAAATATAACTCTGATTGTATTCATCTGAAAGAAGAATGTCATAAACACCAATAGGATGGCTTGAGGCTAAGTAAATTATGGGACTGCCTCAGGTGAATTTATATGTTTGTTTGTTTTTTACTGGAAAGCAAGACAAAACTAACCATTAGGAACAATCTTTTTTTTCTGGGGTATTGTTTACAATGGAAAGCTAACATGTGGACATAGACAGACAGACAGACAAAAAGAACAATAGATAGATAGAAAGACAGACAGACAGACAGACATAACGATAGATAGAACGATAGATAGAAAGACAGACAGACAGAAAGACAGGTGTTATTTTAAAGAGTCTTACATGGCCCTGTTGTCTTAGCTTGTATTCAATACAACTGCCTGTTGTATAGCTTGTTGTAACGGCTTGTATTCACACAAATTCTTATTTTTCTTTCTAGATCCACCTGTATAGCATAGTATCTGAATCATGTCAACAGATCTTTTGCATAGTTTGTCTAAGATGACATTAAGATGAATAATTGTGCCTACATCTGCTAAATATTTGATTTATTGAAGGCTATGGTAATACATTTGAACTAGCAAATTAAGAGTGCACACATATTTACGCTGAATGTTTAAAAAAATTGGAAAATAAAGTAAGTCAAACAAGACGGCTATAGAGAGTAGTATATACAGTATAGCATGTGTGTTGAGGAGAAGGTGCTTGAGTTCTAGCATTCTCATTTGAGCAAGTCAAGTAAAATGGAAAAAACAAACAAACCAATGCCATTGTTTTACTGCTCCATCACCAATTTGGTTGTTTGCACCAGTGGATTAAGATAAATTATCCAGATCACTTTGGAAGTAAAATTCAGACTATCTGCATGTCCTAAGTTTGTTTATTATACAATGACTCGGATAATTTAGGAGACAAAGCAGATGGTTCATTTAAACTGAGCAGCATATGAAAATGAGGGTGTGACTGACTTTGGATAGGTGTCACCTCTCAAAGGATGGATACATCAGTAAAATCATTTAATTTGTATAGTGATTTTCTTAATACCCCAAGCACTTTACATGTACAATGAAAATATCTTAATCTCCACCTACATGAATAAATTATTCTGTTTATAAGCCAGTGTGTGTCAATGGGCTTTCCGCACATCAGCTTCTCACGTGACAACACTGAGGAAGGGTGGTGGGTGAAGGAAATGAGCCAGCTTTCAGAAATGAGAACATTAAAAGGCCTGGGCTGAGGAACTGTAAATGGAAATTAATAGTAACAAGAGGTCATCTGTGGTGTTAAGGTTAACACATGCAGCTAAGTGTACAAGATCTCAATGTTGAGCACATGGTGTGGAATGAAGAAAGAAAACTATAGGCTATTTGAATGGCTTCAAGGGTCATTCATTATGCAAGTTAATGACTTGTTCATGCAAAAAAAAAAAAATTCAAAGGATGTTATGATGGAAGGCCCATTACTTTTGCCTAGCAAAATAGGAAAAGAACTGCCAAAGTGTATAAATTGAGGAATACAAATTTTTTGAAGGTTTTATATAGGCCTACCTTAACTACAAATTAAACATTAGCATATTGATCACATATTCACAACTGTTACATTACATTAAGTGGAGTATCATCACATACTTTTGCCTAAGTTTAATTGGTTAATGTATTGGGAGTGATTTCAGTCTAACAATCGTCACGGTTCAGAAACATTAAGCACGTGACATGTAGCCTATGACGCCATTTCGACCAAGCCATGGCAATGCTACAACTCAAAAATAAATCTAGAATCAAACGAATGATATTGAGGATAACCATGCGTTACACAGAGTTTTTTAGTATCCAGACATGTAATGTTATATGCAAGTCGAGCCATTGCGAACAATCCTGCTAAATGACCGCAATGCATCGGCCTCGTATTAACAATAGCCACATTAAATATAGGCTAATATTAAGAATAATAAAGGTAAAAACCAAGACTCATTTAATGTTTAAATCATAACCAGTTATTTTTTCCTCATAAGTTTATAGCTGTTGTTAAAGTTTTAATATTCACTTACGCAGAAATAGCCTATACGTCTAGCGAGCCGCGAGGGTGTAGCCTACGCGCATTGGCTTTTTTCGCGTCAGAAGAACTTTTAAGCTTATGTAGGCTAATTAATAGCCTTGTTGATAATAGTTCAGATTATAGTACTGAATTACTTGGAAAATAAATGAATGACAATTTATTTATTAATACTGTATCAATTATATAAATACTAATAATAATATTTCACACTAATAACTAATAATTTCCTAACTAGCTAATATTTAAACACAATGTTAAATTAATATTGCCAGTGTTTATATAATCCACACGTCTCCTTTATAAGTATTGTATCTTGTAAGGAGAGAAGACGTTTTACGTAAACTTTTTATAACTAATCAGAAAATCTCACATAGCCTATCAAAGGAAAAGATGTAGACATTTTAAAGCCTTCTTGTTACACGAGTTAGAGATAGTCCCAAAATAATGTTGTACTTTAGGAAGTAAAACGTAAAAAAAGTGACCTGACTTATGTATAAACAATTTTGTTAACAAAATAAAAAGTCACAATTATTTTATCTTTCATCCATTACAAAATATTCGCGTTATTGATGGATTATTATCCCAACACACTTGTATACTCATTAAAACTTGCAAATTCACAAATGTGTATGTTTTGTGATGTAATTTAAATAATTGTTGAAACGAATGTAGGCTATTCAAGAGTCAGAAAATAACAGATTTTTGCAAATTCCTATTTTTTTCGTCAAAAGATATTAGTAAGAGTCGTTGACTCTTACTCATCCGTTTGTGATAAGTGGAAACATAAACTGCTCCAGTTTATTAAAAATAGCTGGTGTGGTAGCCTATGTGTACCTTGCTCGCCTGATTACGTTGGCCTGTATAAAACATTATTTAAAAAATCTACTGATTAATTCGTTTAGAACAAAGGGATCTGACGCCTCAAGGACTCCAGAGTGTATGACGGAGTTGCAAAAGTACTTAAGAAACTGTTCAAAGTAGTTTGGAATCGTGGGCTGCGTAACTAGACAATCACTTGGCACGTGAATCGACAGATACAAATCGCTGTGGGCGTTATATTGTTACCCTTTCGTGTACCACCATGTACTAATGAGCAAATATATTCGAACTTCTTCAGCCCTCCTATATTGAGCGTGGGCTTTATATGAAGAGGAAGACTTGCTCAGCATTGTCATCTAAATTAATTATTAGCTTCTCTCTTCTCCTGCTGTCCACCAACGCCTGTCAAGCCATCCATGTTGCAGACGAACTCATTAGTTTGAAGTATAACCCTAAAGTTTTGGAGATTAAGTTTAGAATGCACGATCTTACAACTTAAAAACTAAGGTTACAAACTGTAAATACCATCTTTTTATAACTTTGCTGCCTGGAATTATACTCGATTTTTTTCAACTGCATGCAGGACAAATCTGCATCCCTCGTTTCCACAGGCAGTGAGGGGGGGAGAAAAAGGAACTCGTTGGCGTTCCTTTCCTGCTTGTTTGGACTCAACAGAAGGCTCGCTGTCGACATAATTTCGTTTTGGTAACAGATCAGTTCAGTGATTCAATTAGACGGATCCAAAGCCAACCCGGACCGATCTGCGAACCGTGGCGTCACTTCCAATTCGAGTGTTAAACAGATTTCCGTTCTAAACACACATAATGAACTCTGCGTTCGGCTAGTCTTAAAGGCAACAGTGAGCATTACTCTTATTAAAGAGGACAATCACATAGGCCTACTTCAGAACATTACAGTAGGAAGATAACACATTATTCACTAAACTCGCGCAATTAAAACTTAGAAACAAAAATGCAGCTGGTAAGTGAAGAGATGAAGGCCTAAATCTCAATGCAACAGTCTGAAACGTTCTTTCTTTATTTCTCTTTCTCTCATTCGGAGAGCCTTTCACGCAGGGTTTGACATATTCTAGCTGTTATCAGATTGATGGGCCAGTTTGATTGAAGTGGCTTTGTCATGCAAATGTCAAGCGCGTGATGGATGGTCGCCGTGCGCTGACAAACTTCTGGAGGTCCCCTCACCATTGGCGCCGTGACGTCTCACGTGACCAGCAGCTGAGGTAAAGATGTGTTATAGGGAAGCACGAGCAAATACTCAAGAGGTAAGCATTTCCCCCCTTCCGCATGACATACTGTAGCGAGCTTGCAGGACAGGAGGCTCTCCCGATCTCTCAGGTTGACCCTCCGCCATTAATAGCGCATGGACAATTCCAGAATGAACTCTTTCTTAGAGTACACAATTTGTAACCGTGGGACGAACGCCTACTCACCCAAGGCTGGATACCACCACTCGGACCAAGCGTTCTCGGGCCCCTTCCTTACCGCACACGCAAGTGACAGCTATAACGCTGATGGACGACTTTACGTAGGGGGGAGCAACCAGCCAGCAGCAGCAGCAGCACAACATCAGCACCAGAGCGGCGTTTACGCGCATCACCAGCACCAAACTCAGAGTGGCATTGGCCTCACTTACGGTGGCACGGGGACTAGTTATGGGACACAGGCCTGCGCCAACCCGGACTATGCGCAACACCAGTATTTCATAAACCCTGAGCAGGATGGGATGTATTATCACTCATCGGGTTTTTCAAACTCAAATGTCGGCCCTCACTATGGCTCCATGGCTGGTGCATACTGTGGGGCGCAGGGAGCCGTTCCAGCCGCACCTTATCAGCATCATGGATGCGAAGGCCAGGACCACCAGCGAGGCTACTCACAAGGCAACTACGCCGAATTATCGGCCTCCCAAGAAAGGGAGAGGGACACGGATCAGTCGCCACCTGGGAAGACATTCGATTGGATGAAAGTCAAAAGGAACCCCCCTAAAACAGGTGGATTGAATTGCCTCCTTGAAGCAAATATCTAGTGATGTACACTCAAACCGAGAGAAATGATGCCTTACATAAAGCAAATAAGCTTTCAGATCTAGGCCACATACCCAAAATATAACACATTATACACAAATGAGAAACCTTTTACGTAAGATATCTAAAAATAAACTGTTCACTTCAGTTTCAACCCGTCTCCCCCTGCGTTAATGCATCAAACAGACATGCTTTCGTTCGCCGTAGGAAATGCACCAGCACTGTTATCTTTAGCTTTTCCAGGTTCTCGCCGCGCAACATTGGTTTTTGTTGGCCTCCATTGTGTTCTTAAGCTTTCGTCTCCTGTCCCAGCCGTGTTTGCCTCACAACGATTTAGTACACCAACTTTTACGCAAAGGGGCAACCATTTTGACATAATGTACAAATTGAGAGGTCATAAGGCTTCCTTTGGGGAGTATTGAATTGCATGTATTCATATACCCCGTTATGAGTTCTTTCAAAATTGATAAATACAGACAGGGGAATTATTGTAAGGTTAACAAAAGTTTGCAATACCGAATAACTTGTTGAATTTTCTTGTATGCACTGCGATTTAAATTGTCACATCTAGTTAAGGATAAGAACAACCATTATATATTTTTTTATAAATATAAGCCCATGAATTAAGAATAGACTATGATTCATTTATCTGTGTTAAAATGTTTGATAAACAGTCATGTAACCACTCTTTCACTTTTTTCTTGCAGCTAAAGTGGCCGAGTACGGACTGGGACCGCAAAACACAATTCGGACGAATTTCACAACCAAACAACTCACAGAGCTTGAGAAAGAGTTTCACTTCAGCAAGTATCTCACGCGAGCGCGGCGAGTCGAAATCGCTGCCACGCTAGAGCTGAACGAGACGCAGGTTAAGATATGGTTTCAGAACCGCCGAATGAAGCAGAAGAAGCGAGAGAAGGAAGGACTCGCGCCTGCTTCGTCCACCTTGTCTAAAGACCTCGAGGATCACTCTGATCACTCAACTTCAACATCTCCAGGAGCTTCTCCAAGTCCGGATTCCTAACAGAGGTCAATACATGTGGGTGCATTGAACAACAGATTCGAAATATATCGTAAAGTCTATTAATTTAAGCATTCCAAAATGTGCCAGAAAGACTTTCTCGTGTTCTTTTATTATAGGACTATTCGTTTTTAGGAAACTGAACGTCAGGCGAAAAGTGAAAAGCAAAGAGACTTTTTGCACAACATTGGACATATTACACCGTCTGCTCCAACAACATTTCCAAAACTCATTGGAAACTTTGTGTTTGTGTTATACAGGGTATTTTTTTTTACAATAATTATAAATATAATGCACTTTCACGATGTTTACAAGTCTCTAAACGAACCTAACTATTTACAGGGAGTTCACTAGCTGTGTTGCCAGAATATGTATTGAGTTTTTGTTGCATTTATGATGATTGATTTGATGTACACATTTCATATCTGAGTCTTGTGGATTGTATCTTATAAGGGTTTTCGGACTCCTTGCACTATGCGTTTACAGGGTAGGCCTTTACTGAACTCCAGCACAATTTACCTGAACATGTGGACGATTCCCTCTTAATGCCATTTACAGCGAGAATATAATTAATACTGTGTTGCTAGTCAGGACTAATTTACTACATAATTTTAAATCTCGAACATGTGACATGCGCCTTGGGAAAGTTCCATTCCGTTTGTAGAAAAAAGGACAATGCAGGGTGTTTAAATGTACTTTTTCTTTATTAAAACATTTACAGATTTTTTTTAGCCTAGTATTTGTATGCGCAGACGAACTGAGTTTTATTAGTTACTGTCTGGATGGTTCCGTAATCTAAATGTCTCAATCAAATGTTTTCAGTTCTTTATCTACCTCAAATAAAACAATATTTTACTGAATCAGTCTTTGCCACAATATTACATGTATGCATGTCGTGTATATAATATAAGAATAATTTTTTTTTTTTTTTTTTTAATTATGGAGTAAATTATGACATGGGTTTAAGAGCTCTTCTCTTCACTTGGAGGGTGAGAAAGCGACCACCAGTCAGTGGTGTTATAGGATGCTCGGAGCACGGAACGGAATGTTGTTGAGCAATCAGGGTGGTTCACGATGACCTTTTTACCTCATTGCGCTTCTGGGATATCTAAACATACAAACAGACTCGCTCACTGATTGGTTTAGGGTGGCACAAATAGCACGGAGCCTGACAAAATTTAAAGACATGCTTTCAAGAAACGAAACAGAATTGTGGGTGGTGCATTTTACTTATTGAGTGTTATAAATTGACATCTTATTTATTGCTAAACACAAACACTTTCAAAACAATACATCTTTAGAATAGTCGTCTACATGCCATTCTCGAGTGCTTAACAACAATTAAAGCATTTTTAAAAGGGAAATAATGTCGACTTCGACATTTCAACATGAACTCTCCAAATCGGTTGCTAAAATATTATTGTAATTGACATTTTAAGGCATTAGCACGGCAAAAAAAAAAAAAAAAAAAACATAAGATTAAATTCGTGCCACGACAGACACGTTTGGTCTTTGTAACTGTTAGAATTAGGTCCACTTCAGAGAAAAACAATGCTGGGTTGCAGTGGCATTCACGCACACCAGCTCCCAGGGTGGTTCTGTTAATGAAACGCATCTAGGCCAGTATGTCTGTGGGAAGACAGACAACACATAAGCTATTGTAACAATCCCTTCCTTGGAGGAAAAAAACACTTATCAGGCAGTAGAATGGCTTCTGCAACACCGCTAAATAAAAGTTCAAAAACATATAATAAATTATGACTGAACTATGCTAAGTGTCAATAATTAGAATAGTTTCTTCCAACATAGCTAACTATATATGATTCACAATATTCTTAATATTACGAAAACACTTATTTATTCCTTAAAAATAATGTTGTTCTTTATGAGATAATTATCTACAAAATATATACACAAATAATTCAAGCATAACGATTTGGCTCAACATATATCAATACAGAGGATAAATATGCGATACTGCAATTGCTCTATGAATCGCTCTCGACCATCTGCTGGTGCAGATTTCACTCACGCTGTTCGGGGCGTTTGTCCTGTAGTCCCCTAAACGGGCCTTTGATCCGACCGCTACCCCCGCGGTCAACCTCCCTGCTCTGCACTGAAATGTAAAGTGATGCTTACAGTAGGGGGTTTAAATAGAGGTCACCATTAACTTTACCTGAACTCTTTACCAAAAAACTGGAAATAGACGAGTCTCTGACTTCACTGTCCCATGGCAAGAAGATATAACATTCAACAAACATTTGAAAAGCAAAAAGCAAAATGCATAGAAACATCATTATCCAATGATCACAATTATATAGGCGATTCGTTTTAGTAATTTATTGTTAGATTAACTTTAACTTGATATCACTCACATTAATAGGCCTATTAATATGTTGGCTATTGATATGTGTAGGCATATGTATTGCCAATTATGAGTTTACCTTACAGTATCCACAGGATGTAGGACTGTCATTGACTAAACACAGCCTTCATTATTCTTTATTAATAGGTATAGCATACTCTAAAAAACTGCTGGGCCATTCCATGTTTGGGTCAAAAATGGACAAACCCAACTGTTAGTAAAAATGTTTGTATTATTAAACTTTAAACCAACGGTTGGGTTTGTCCATATTTAACCCAAACATGGGTTGAAACAACCCAGTATTTTTTAGAGTAATTTCGAGTCATGCTGAGTGTAATATATATATATATATATGTGTGTAAAAAATAAAAATAATCTTATTGCTTCGCATCTGCTTTCTATCTGTGCTCTATTGACAGACTTTCGTTCAAATTACACATCAGATTTGAGAGACTCTCCGTTTACTTTTGTGCCACCTCAAAAACACAAGCAGAGCAAAGCAGGTGAGCGAGTGAGGGCAAACTCCGGTGAAATAACTGGGGGAATGAATTCTGAGATGGAGGGTGCTGACAAGTGGTGAAGAGAACTAGTGGAGGGGGGTCGGAAAGGTTTGGGGGTCGGTTTTCGAACATTTAAGGAAACGAGTTTGCCTAACTTTTTACCCCTTGTTCTCTCGCTCTCTTGTGGCCTCACCTCTTCCCCAAAGTTTACGCGGGCTTGACAGTTCCATTTCATCCACGACCCTCTGACGGACTACCCCAATATTTGCTCAGGCGGACAGGTTTGCCCTGGGCCCTGCCTCAAACATCCCCTGACTGCTTCTCCCCTGGCCTCGGTTCACGCAGAGTTCAGGCCAAATTAATACTCGAAATAGGCAGGTCAGCTTGTCAGGAGCTGCGGACGGGCTTCCATCTCGCCGGGGTCATGCGCAGGTTTCTTCCTTCAGCTTGAGCCGCGAGCACCGTTCTGGGGCTTCACTTTGTCTCTCTAGAATTATTTAGCTGTTCACCCGTATCTTCCCTCTCCCCCGGTCAGCACCTTTGATTTACCCATCTATGCATCTATCCATACTGCAAATAGCCTACATGCTTTTTTAGAAAAGAAAAAAAAAGCAACAGAAAGACTTTCGATTTAGAAACAATTTAGTCTTGGCTTTTGAGGTATTGTAATAGCTAGCCTATTGCATATCGTTCATTAATTACAGAAAACATTTTGCAGGATGTTGGAAAAACATTTTGCCATACATGTAAGGACATATTGACATAAGGATTCTGAATGGTTTAAAAATATTGACATTACTTAAACACGGTTATAATTTTTTTTTTTTTAAATAGCAGGTCGGCTAAATGAGCAAAAAAGCAACACAATATCGACAATTCACATGCACAGAAAAACTCGAAACACAAGGAATTGTCATATTTAAAAACATTTTTGGAGTAAACATAAGATTTAGCTACTCGAACGTGACAATGTGAGCTCGTTTGCTTTTCATGTCCACATCTCTGAATGCTCACATTAAATTGTTTATTAGGGCACCCGATATATTTTTTTTTCTTTTCAATTTTGTATGGTCTGTTATTAATTCTAAATACTACTTTAGCTGATGTAACTTATCAATGCCATACTGAACTTTGCCTTTTTCAGCTACTAGCTTTCAGCTACTGCATTTGAAAAATTGCATTATTATTATTGTGATGATGATTATTAATATTTACAATTGTTCGTGATAAATGTAGCATTGGTATTTTAGCTGAAACATTACTCTTCTAAATAGCTATGGAGGAAACTTCACGGACACCGCTTGTTAAAGCTTACATTTAGTTTAACCGTTTACCCATTTTTTCCTAAATAAAAATCTATTTTTATTTGATCAATTGACGATACTAATTATTATTATTAATGTTAGGCCTATGTAATGGTTTTGACGCTAGAACATGGATGCGTAATGATATTAGATCGAATCATTGAACTCTTAGCAAAGTTTCGTGACCGTTTGCCCTGTAGTTAAATATGGTGCAAGACCAACTTTAAAAAAATACGCTTTTCTTCACAATCCATCAAAAGTGGAAAGGAGCGCAACCCACTCAGCAGGCCGTCAGGGTTCATGCAACTGAATGTGTTAAAAAACGCCGGTGAACTCATCATGACCCTGCGCTGACCAGACGCATGCAAGAACACCCTGAAATGACAAGAAAACTAGAATTCTGACGAAAGTTGTGTAAGTTTAGAGCATCTGGATTTATAAACGAGTTAATACGAAAATCTTCAGTAACTTACAATTATTAATACATAGGGAAACATATTCTACGATTTAACGATAGAACTTCACTTATGCCAATAATTCGCAAGTTTACATAATGTTAGAATCCGTTAGAACAATATATAAGCTTCTTTTTAGAATCCAATAATAATAATAATAATAATAATAATAATAATTAAAAAAATAATAATATGCTATATGTCAAATAATCTATGGATTTTTTGTTTAAATCAAAAGAATAAATACAAAAAAAATTAACATTCACGATAATGGGTTCTGTCCATTTCAAAACTGGTGAGAACAGGATTGAAGAACATCTATTCTGCTTCTTCTCACATTCTTGGCTGAATTCAGAGCAAAAGGTTATCTGAGAGAAAAATTCCTCCCTCACGCTTGAGGAAGGCCAGAGAAAAGGACAGCAGGCCACCAAACAGAAGCAGACGAATCTTCTAACATGTTACACAATGTTAAATGCATTTAAAAACTCTTCTATAGCGATCGCTGAATTGATCAAATCTTTATGAAATATAAGTTTTATATTTTATTATAAGTTGTAATATTATTAGTGTTCATATTCCGAGCTAAATTATAGATGAATATGTTGTTGTGACGCAACCAAGTATTTGTTTAGATTCCAGTGTCAAGTGCGCGCCAACCAACAATAAATTACCTTAAAACAGATTTATGAATGTTTAGTTGGTTCGGGATGCGTTTTATTCGACTAACATCTTGGAATCAGATGTTTGTTGATAAACGTATCTGAGGTAGTTTTAGGAATTTGCATCAGTTATTCACGATCCCCCTTCCCCATTTTTCTATTCTGTCTCGTTTCCTTTGCGCGCGGTATTCGATTCAAGTTAGATTAAAAGTAGCCCTACATCCCATGTCTTTTACACAGACGAAGTGTTGAATGAGATCTGCACAATAGCCCAGTTTACCTCATACAAACACAGCATGTTGTCACAAGGTATTTATATCTGTAATTGAGATTAGAAACAGTCTCTTTCTCTCTCTCTATCTCTCTCTCTCTCTCTCACACTCTCTCTCACACACACACACACACACATAATATCTGTACAAGAATTTTGGTTTAGTTGTGTACTGAAATTTACAGTTGATATAAGTTATTCCCCACAAACAAATTGGAAACATGTAGTACAATATGTGCAAGTTGCCTATTCATTAGTGCACAAGTGTTTGGGTCAATGTATGCGTGTGTGAAATGTAACATGAGGAATCCACATATGGGAATGGCTGACATGCAAGACTGACAGGTTTGTTGGTATCCATGACAACCCCTCATGCATCTATTCTATTTTTTTTATCATCCACTTCTTTTCTCCAAAAATAACACACCCATTTCTATTAGTTATTCTTTCCCTCTGCTCGTGTCTGTCATCACTGTAAACTCTTCTTTAACAGCCAGAACACAACCTGAGATCAGGAGTACTGTGTCAGTGTGCTTTAATTGGTAACCAAATGCTGAATGAGTCAGAAACTGAGCTACAGTGTGAAGATGGACAAAGCTTTAGTTTCGTATAACAGGCCAGAAAGACATTTCAAAGAGGGCAAGTTGAAGAACCGGCCTCAACACTGGTAGTTTCTAGTATGCCTAGTAAGACCTCGATTAGCTGGTTCAGTTTATTTGAGGTTGGAGCTGAACTCTGCCGGACAGTGGCCCTCCAAGAGCAAGGCCCTCCAAGTCTTGCTAGGGAACAAAAAGAGACATTCCGAGTTATTGATTTAGTCAAAATGGAAAGAAAAAAAAACCCTTACTCTCAAACTATGTTAAAGTCACCATGAAATCAAGTGGAATATTGCAGTATTTATTATAAATGATTTATCTATGCACATCATTATTTGTTTTAAATGCATAAGCCCTCGTAATCTTTAATCAAAATACCCCCCCCCCCCCCCCCCCTCCCTTCTCTTATGATGTGTTCACTGGTGTCACTGACATTACAGCAATAAACCACAAGTCAATTCCCAACGGAAAAAATCAAGTATCGCCCTAAATTTTTTCGTGTTCGAAAAGCCGTTTTACATCACAATGGGAGAGAAAAGACTGTCTCAACTTCCGTTTCATGCCGACTTTAATGTTTGTGCGCATTCCAGGATTCTCAAGCGATTTCAAGACTCAGTGAGAACCTTCCTTTCATCGGAGACATGTGCGACTCTTCAGAGCTGTCAGAAACCAGAGCAGGGGGTTCAAGAGGCGGCGGAGCTGAAGATTATTTTTGTGTGTGTCTGCACAGGTGTGTGTAGGTCCAGAGATCAGAGGTCTGGATGAGATGGTGTGGACAGGACGGACACGTGGAACATTTAAACTAAACCAGAGACTGATGACCAAGGATAGTGTCTGTGAGGGGGACTTCTCATTTTCAGATGCTCTGACATTCAGTATGTAGGAGTGTATTTTTGTATATGAGATTGTGACGACCAGAAGACAGGATGGAAACCCAATCTCAAACAAGACCTGGCTTCAGTCCACATATATGCTCTCCTTAAAATCATTACTTGTCCATCACAACAGTTCATAGCGAGGGCACACCAACAGCCTCTGACCTTCAACCACATATACACTAACAAGTAATTGCATCTTGTGCTGAACTACAGTAGGAGCATGTGAACGCACAACTATCCAAACCCGTCATGTTTTTAGCACAACTAATCTAAAACCAGCTTGGTGTTTAAAAGTAATCAGAGACTCAAGGTTACACTGGCACCTCACTGTCAGCTCAACAAGACACTCCATGTGACACAAAAGGTCAAAAGTGTTTTTTCCCCTTCCTACATCCTTATTTCACTCCTACCCCCACTGAAACCGGGCAATATGTGTTACACTGATGACAAAAGTTGTTATATATGTGTGTATGACTCAAGGTGAGTGTCGAGGTCCTGGAAGTGTGAAAAACTTGATCCAAAGAACAGCTGTAGGTTTTCTAATTTTAAAATGATCCTTCAATCTCTAAGTTGTAAAACTCATTGTAAAAGGCACAAAAAGACTATAACTATTCTCTTTTACACTTGTACACAAAGTAATTGTCCCCAAAATAATGCTATCAAATAATGCTATCAAATAATGACAATGAGATCCTTTCAAATGAATGCAAACATAATAAACAGTCAATATGTAAATAAATAAATCAAGTTTTTCCTGAATATTTGGAACATTTGGCAAATTTAAAGTAAGTGCAATGTGAAAGATTCTAGAAGTGACTTTTTGAAAATATCCTGCATTTCTTATGATCTGATGGGAAATTAGTGCTAAATGTTTTGAAAATTCAATTTACAAACATTAAAAAATACCAACAAAGCAAATAAATATGTTCTAAATGCTACATATTTAATTACAAGCTTTTTAATAATCAATAAAAAAGCAAGCCAACACACACACACACACACACACACACACACACACACAGAGATAACTGCGCATCAGTTTAATTCTATATTATTGCTTATTTATTTCAATCAATTGTGGAATATTCATGTTTATTTATCATAAAGGTAATTTATTTTGCTTTGATGCTGTTCATTAGACTTTTCTCTCATCTTTTTCCTGAATGTGCCTGGATTATCTTACTGGAAGTGTGATGAACTGAAGCTCTCCATAAAAGCTCTTGCCTGGATGACAGGAAAGGGAGGGGTTACCCACACATATTCATTCTTCCTCTTCATGAGCTAATCAGGTGAAATCCAATTTAGTTTGGGAAAATCAGGTCATTAAAAATTTACATGAAGGCAGGCAGAAAAAGAGAAAGCAAGAAAGATGGATTAAAATTCAGAATTTTCTCTACATCCTATATAACAGAGTCTCATTTGTACATATGCATGTGCCGCTTTAGATTTCACATGCTGTGATGTTCTTGGCAGTCGGCCTGCTGTGTCTGGGTTCACTGCAGCAAGAGTGAAACCAGGTTAATGTCA
>JARQWZ010007500.1:0-36429 GCA_033150135.1 Gobio occitaniae
ACTTCAAAGTAGCAGGGTTAGAGAGGGAATTAGTTTGCTGGCTAATCTCAGCTGAAGGAATGGAAGTTTCACTTTGTTAATATAGCCGCATTCTTAATGGAAGAGAGAGGGAGAGAGAGAGAAAAGAGAGAGAGAGAGAGACATCAAAGTGGAGCAATATTAATTTTTTTCCCGAGACCTTCCCTTTGATTTGTGAATGAGGTTGCACACGGGCAACATTTCTTATAACATTTATGCTGCCACTGTTAAATCTAGAAAAAATATAATTGTATGTATTTAATGAAGGATTTTAGTCACAGCTAATCTAATTGTTAATCTTACAAATTACTTGTGAAAAGGTCTGGAGCCAAACTGATTTTTCCACTGTGTTTTAAATATTCATTCTACAAATGGAACAGCGTTTCCCAAAGTATGTGTGTCCTAGAGGGCCATTTCATTTTCTTTTGTGCAATTTATAAAGAGCCCCTAACTGAGATTATAAGAAGACCATATCCTGAAATTCAGGAAATCATAATTGCTGGAAGAACACAAAAATACAGACCTTATAGGAGTCGTTTCAATGTTCCTGAGCTAGTTTTAAGTCTCCAGTAGTGAGATAGACACTTGACATTTTATTATGTGAAGAACATTTTCTGTACAGGGTTGAGGCAGTCCATTAGATAATCATGTGACCAGTTTTAATAAGTTTGACCCTTGAGTTCTAGTTCTCTAAATGAGTTTAATGGCAAGGACAGCATATGGCACCTCTATGTGTCATTTCACTATTATGAAAGTCCAATATGACTGTGCTTCAAAAATTTATATTGAAATTAAATTTTAAAATTAGGCTACATAACACGTTCAGGCTACGTTCACCCTGTCAGTCCAAATCGGATTATTTGTGTATCCGATTGGAATCTGGTCTAAAAAGGTTGACTGTCTACATTGTGTATCGCGACTGTTCAGATCCGATTTGTGTGTCCATACTGCTCTTTCGTTTTCCGGAATATCCGGTTCCCTTTCGTTCAGTCACTACGACGTAACGTTAGTGACTAACGAATGGGGGTTTCGCTTAGAAGCCTATCAACTTCGAGTTTTGAGAAAACGCCCAATGGCGTGCCAATGCCATGGGGCATGCGGAATTTGCATACGTAACTCCGCCTCACCGCGTGAGTATATAAGGAAGTACGAGGCAATATCGCATTATGTTCTGCTTTCGGAGCCAAGAGAACCTACCTCTTCACTCCTACAGCCTTCTGAGACTCTGTCAGCTTCTTCGAGACGAGCAGCTTTCCAGTCGGTGTTGGTGTAACGGCGCGTTCCAGTGATCGCATACTTCCTGCCTGCTGATCTGCGCAGTGGTCCGTTTGACAGCTGGTGTGTGTTTCCCTGGGCGCTTCGGCATCGACTGCGAGGCTTTCCTCTCACAAAAAGAGCTTGCGCGTGGCACGTCTTTTTCAAGACGGCTCGCCCGTGCACTTCCGGGTGCGATCGATTTTCCGCTGCTGTCTATGGGCGCATTCACTGCTCGAGCGTGTTTGGGCTTCAGCACGTTCGGGCAGTGTTTGCGGATGTGTCACGTTTCCATTGCGGGGGCGTGACCATCGCGATGTCGCGGTCGAGACTCAATGATCTCCGTGAGGAGAGAGAGTCCCCTCTGCCACACCCCAATCTACCGTCCCCGAGTGAGATGGTACTTTGGCTGGTGGCCAGGGTGACCTGAGGGCGGTGCTGTGGTATTAAGAACCCCGACGTTCATTCCTCGGGCCACGCCCCCCTCTTATACATCGCTCCCGCGAGTGTTGGATTGAATCTACGGCCCGTCTCTGACGCCCATTCGTTCAGTTCACGCTCCGGATAGCAGTGAGATGTCGATCGCCGCATCCCAAGGTGGGCTGGAGTCCTTTTGGGGATGACGATTAGGTTGTGCTCCGCCTCCGGGTGTGTCAGCACTGCCTGATCTGACCTAAAGTTGACAGCCATGTTATCTCGGGCAGCCGCGAGTCTCGCGCTGGTGTGGAACTCCGCCCAGTCGCGGGTGCTCGTGGTTGCGCGATTGGTTTTTGGGGGCGGCACCCGACAGCTGTTGGGCCCCGCCCCCAATGCCTTTCGCTCCCGGGGTGCATGAGGAGATCACGCGGTCCCGGAAGTCCCCGTGCTTCCCGTGACCGTTTGGTGGCCTCCTCCGCCTTCTCTGCCCTTGATGGGGCCGCGGCCTAGGGTACACTGGGGCCCCCTCCCCCCCCACTGTTGAACTCTCTGTTGCGCACTACGGTGTCCACAGGGGGCTTTGACGTGGCGTGGTGTGGCTGTCCTAAGCAGCCTCCCAAAGCCTGTGGGCTCGTCTACTTCGGTGGCGTGGTCCCGCAGAGCTACGGGCAGGCCGCCGCCCCTTTGCACATGCACAAGGGTGGAGCCGACCCAGGGCTCTTCATTGAGCTGCGTGCCGCAACTGACCCCGCCCCCGGGCGGTGAAGGTGGCCACACGCTCCCTGGGTCGGGCGATGTCCACAGCTGTGGTCCGGGAGAACACCTGGCCTTACCTGGTGATGTGGAGGACGTTGAGCGAGCCCGCCTCCTCAAACTCACCCATATCCCAGGCTGGCCTCTTCGGCGGCGCGGCTGAGAACTGCGCCCAACAGTTCTTGGCCGCCCCAGAGCAGACTGAGGCTGTAACACGTACTGCCCCGGCGGCCAGCTGCTGCACCAGCCGCCGGCTCAGTCGCCTCAGTCCGCTCGCCGCCGAGGGCGCCCTCCCTCTTCCCGCCCGGCCCCAGCAGCAGCCTTCACCTGGGCCGCGCCGTGGAGGTGGTTGAGGATGTCGCCCAGTCCGCTCCCCAGACTGGTTAAACGCCAGGCTGGAGGTGGACAACTCAGAGATAGGTTCCAGTTCTTCCCAGGGGATGGTAGCAGGGCCTCTCCTTCCCCCGGTGGAGGGCCGGGGGAAAATCCTTCCGCTGCTGGCCCCCGGGCTAGCGGCGCTTGGGAAGAACTCATGTTCCTGTCTCTGGGGACCCAGAGACCGGTGATGACGGTGCGCGCCACCTTCGGGTCTCGCCACTCTCGTCCCTCTCTGTCGCCAGCCCCCTGGCAGAGCAGACCCCAGTGGAACGCGAGTCCTTCCCTGGTCTCCTCTGTCAGGGCGCAGCCGTTAACCGTGCTCCGACCCCGGGACGCCCAACAGCCTCCCTTGTCCGCGCCGGTAACGCTGCCTCGCTGCCCCACCCAGGGTACGTCTGTCGTCCGTATGACCCCGTTGGTGCAGTCTCTGGAAGCCTGGCTTCAGCTTCCGGGGCTGTCCCGCTGGGTTGCCCGGACCATCAGGCTCGGCTACGCGATTCAGTTCGCGCAGGCTCCTCCCCGCTACAGGGGAGTCCGCTATACCGTGACCGGGGCCCATGCCCCCGTCATGCGTGCGGAGATTGCCACTCTACTGGCGAAGGGTGCGATCGAGCCTGTCCCTCCGGCCGAGATGAGGTCGGGGTTCTACAGCCCCTACTTCATTGTACCCAAGGAAACCGGTGGGTTACGACCAATCCTGGACCTTCGCATCTTGAACCGATCCCTTCACCGGCTTCCGTTCAAGATGTTGACTGCGAAACGCCTTTTCGAATGCGTTCGTCCATTCGATTGGTTTGCAGCGATCGACCTGAAGGACGCCTACTTCCATGTCTCCATCCTTCCTCGACACAGACCGTTCCTACGGTTTGCTTTCGAGGGGCGGGCATACCAGTACGCGGTTCTCCCATTCGGGTTATCTCTGTCCCCTCGCGTCTTCACGAAGATCGCCGAGGCAGCCCTTGCGCCCCTTCGGCAGCACGGGGTCCGCATCCTGAACTACCTCGACGACTGGCTCATACTGGGCCACTCTCGAGAGCAGGTTTGCGGACACAGAGATCTGGCTCTCCACCACTTAGCCCGTCTGGGCCTTCGGGTCAACTGGGAAAAGAGCAAACTTTGCCCCGTGCAGAGGATCTCTTTTCTCGGTATGGAGATCGACTCGGTCGCCATGTACGCGCAGCTTTCGAGCGAGCGCGCGCTGTCTCTGCTGACTTGCCTCCGACAAATCGAGAGCAAGAGTACGGTTCCACTGAAACTATTTCAGAGGCTCCTGGGGCATATGGCATCTGCAGCCGCGGTGACGCCGCTCGGATTGCTTCATATGAGACCGCTTCAGCACTGGCTTCGCGATCGAGTCCCGAGATGGGCATGGCAGTCTGGCACGCTCCGGGTCCAAGTGACTCGGGCCTGCTTACAGACACTCACCCCGTGGTCGAACCTCAGTTTTCTACGGGCCGGTGTGCCCTTAGAACGAGTTTCCAGGCATGTTGTCGTATCGACGGATGCCTCTGCCACGGGCTGGGGTGCCATGTGCAATGGACAAGCAGCCGCGGGCTCCTGGACAGGACCCCAGCGCCTTCTGCATGTCAATTGCCTCGAGTTGCTGGCAGTACGGTTCGCCCTGCACCGCTTCCGAGCGTTGCTGAAGGGCCAACATGTGCTTGTCCGGACAGACAACACGGCCGTAGTAGCGTACATCAACCACCAGGGCGGTCTACGCTCCCGCCGTATGTCTCAACTCGCCCGCCATCTCATCCCATGGAGTCTGAAGCGCCTGAGGTCCCTTCGTGCTGTCCATATTCCGGGAGTCCTAAACCACGCAGCCGACGAGCTCTCGCGGTTTCAGCCTCTCCCGGGAGAATGGAGACTCCATCCCCGGACGGTTCAGCTGATTTGGGAACAGTTCGGCGACGCACAGGTAGATCTGTTTGCCTCCCACGACTCTTCCCACTGCAGCCTGTATTATTCCCTGACCGAGGGCACGCTCGGCACGGATGCACTGGCGCACAGCTGGCCGCGGGGCCTACGCAAATATGCGTTCCCCCCCAGTGAGCCTACTCGCACAGCTTCTGTGCAAGATCAGGGAGGACAAGGAGCAGGTCCTTTTGGTCGCCCCGTACTGGCACGGCCGGACCTGGTTCCCCGAACTCATACTCCTTGCGACAGCCCCTCCCTGGCCTATTCCTCTGAGACCGGACCTCCTTACTCAGAGACGGGGCACCCATTGGCACCCGCGTCCCGACCTTTGGAGCCTCCACGTGTGGCTCCTAGACAGGACGCGGCAGGTTTGAGTGGCCTACCACCTACGGTGGTCGCCACCATCACTTCCGCTAGGGCAGAGTCCACTCGGCATGCCTATGCGTTGAAGTGGAACCTCTTCGTCACCTGGTGCTCTTCCCGCCAAGAAGACCCCTGGAAATGCCCGATCGGGTCCGTGCTTGAGTTTCTCCAAGAGGGGCTGGAGCGAAGGCTGTCTCCCTCCACCCTCAAGGTATATGTGGCCGCAATATCTGCCCACCACGATCTCTTGGAGAACAAAAAGGTAAGTCAGCACGACCTGGTCATCAGGTTTCTGAGGGGAGCTAGGAGACTGAATCCTCCTCGCTCTCCTCTCGTACCCTCTTGGGACCTCGCAGTAGTGTTAACTGCTCTGCTGAGACTTCCCTTTGAGCCTTTGCGGTCGGTTGATATTAAGTTTCTGTCTATGAAGACGGCTCTGCTGACCGCATTGGCCTCAGTCAAGAGGGTCGGGGACCTGCAGGCATTTTCGGTTGACGAAGCGTGCCTGGAATTTGGGCCGGCTAACTCTCACGTGATCCTGAGACCCCGGCCTGGTTATGTGCCCAAGGTTCCCACCACTCCGTTTAAGGACCAGGTGGTGAACCTGCAAGCGCTGCCTTTGGAGGAGGCAGACCCAGCCTTGGCATTGCTCTGTCCAGTACGCGCCCTCCGCGCCTACGTAGACATGACGCAGTGTTTCAGGACCTCAGACCAGCTCTTTGTCTGTTATGGTGGAGAGCGGAAGGGAAGTGCTCTCTCAAAGCAAAGGCTGTCTCACTGGATAGTGGACACCATTGCGTTGGCTTACCAGCAGCAAGGCCGACCATGTCCCCTTGGTGTGAGGGCACACTCCACCCGGAGTGTTGCCTCCTCTTGGGCTCTAGCGCATGGCGCCTCGCTAGCAGACATCTGCAGAGCTGCAGGCTGGGCGACACCCAACACATTCGCCAGATTCTACAATCTCCGAGTGGAGCCAGTGTCCGACTATGTACTCGCCCCCCCGAGGGGCCGGTAATGGACCAGGCTCAGGTGTCTTCGCTTGCTCGCCACTCCACTCCTCGGACTGGATACGTGCGATATCTCCTCAGGTGAGCTCCCCGAGAGCCCTGAGCTCCTCCAGCACTGTCGACGCCGACATCAGTTCAGTCTGCCCTTTCGAGCCCAGACCCTCATGTCCGGCCAGGTGCCCCATGTGCATGGTTCCCTCCGGCGACCCCCACATGTGTATTTCACCGTAAGTCTCCGCAGTGAGCGGGTTTCTTCCCTTGGCGTGTCCCCGCCACCCCTAGGGTTAAAAATCCACCTTCGGCTGGTACCCTAGAGATCTTCCATATGCAGCCCCTAACGGCTCATATGTGTCTCTTAAGTCCTCCCCACGGGTAGGCATTTTGGCATTCCCTCACTGGGATATGCTTCCCAGTGTACCTTGGTATTCCTGTGTTAAGTGGGAGTCCTTCGTCCGTATTAGTCTTACGACAGGGAACTCACACTTACGCAGGGCGCTGGAAGACAGCTGAGTGGCGGGATTATATTGGGACCCCCATTCGTTAGTCACTAACGTTACGTCGTAGTGACTGAACGAAAGGGAACGTCTCGGTTACGGATGTAACCCTCGTTCCCTGAGGAGGGAACGGAGACGTAACGTCCCCTTGCCACATCAGCTGTGCTACCTGGAACGCAGGAGTTCAGTCTTGGCTCCTCAAGCAGGTAACATAATGCGATATTGCCTCGTACTTCCTTATATACTCACGCGGTGAGGCGGAGTTACGTATGCAAATTACGCATGCCCCATGGCATTGGCACGCCATTGGGCGTTTTCTCAAAACTCGAAGTTGATAGGCTTCTAAGCGAAACCCCCATTCGTTAGTCACTAACGTTACGTCTCCGTTCCCTCCTCAGGGAACGAGGGTTACATCCGTAACCGAGACGGTTTCCATGGCCGTGACATGAGTTAGTGGGCATATGCCAAAAACAACAAACGCCGCATTGAAGGGTTTGCAATACAGATTTTATTTTTATTTGCAATACAGTCTTACACCACGCACTGGACTACTGCGTTATATTAAGGCAACGGCAGAAACATAGGTTGAATTGCAACAACACAACCTTGTTTCTGCAGCAACTTTCCCAACCCATTCTCACTCCCAAGGCGTCAAAATCCGAAGCATGGTCAAGTGCCTTCCGCGTCACAACGAAGATGCTAAAGTCACCCCTAGGCGTCACTATATCAACGCGCTGGGTGCTCCATTGATTTCAGTTGTTTACCCAATGCGTCAGATCAAGACGCATTTTATTCTTTGCATTTGTAAAAGCATACATGATTTTATTAATATTTTATTCATATTTAAAGGTTACTTTTATATTTTGGAGCAGCTAACCCAACTCCTACCCTAAACCTACCCACTCCCAAACAATATAAAAGACATAACAGGCAAATAGAAGTACAGTCATATCTATTTATTGCAAAAACTGACCAAAAACAGTATAAAAGTATTAACTCATGTTGCATTCCAAGTCTTCTGAAGTCACACGATGTCTTCATGTAAAGAACAGAGTTGATCTTAATGTTTTAATCGCTGAGATGATGATCCCACCGCTCCGTTAACGCACTCATTCATATCTCATTCAAATAATACACACGCCTCTTTAGCATGACGCATTCGGTCACAAGACACACGAGAACCAATGACATTTTACAATCAAAGCTGACGTAATGACGCAATTGGTCACGAGACATACGAGAGCCAATGCAATTTCACTATGAAAACTGACGTAACGGGCGGCAATATTTGACATTTTATGTGTTCATGATCTTCTGCGGATGGAGACGCTGATCGCTTTTGGGGATTTCCTTCACACAAATCAATCGCTTGGCCTCGGAATATTTGTATTTTTTGAATAAATTGTGCATGCAGTCGACTCTGCCTGTTATATCTGCGTTTTATACCACACAAATGGGTAGGTTTAGGGATGGAATGGGGTTGGGTTACATGTTAAAACGTGTCTAGATAGCGTAAATAAAATGATGCTGGCTGATTAAACTGAGAATCACAGTCCAACATGTCATAATGGCAAAATCATAACCCAATATAGATCATCATGATGATAACGTTCCCATGCCCGACGCGTCTGTGTCTGACGCCAAAGGTTTCTCATTGAAATGAATGGAGCACTCGGCGCGTCAATATAGTGACGCCTAGGGGTACCTTTAGCGTCTTTATTGTGACGCGGAAAGCACTTGACCATGCGTCGGAATTTGACGCCTTGGGAATGAGAACGGGTTGACTTTCCGCATGTTTCCTACAACAAACAAAGTCTGATGTTCACGTTTTACGTGGCGTGAGAAAGTCACACAAACCACGCAAAATCCAATCAGGGCGGTCAGACTGATTGGATTTATAATCGGATATGCAGAAAAATCGGATTTTGACTGACAGTGTGAATGTAGCCTGTCAGTCCAAATCCAGTTTTTGTGCATATCTGATTTAAATCCAATCAGATTTAGCAAGTGTGAACGGCAAAAAATCATGAAATGTGATTTTTACAAACCCGTTTCGAGCTACATTCAAATGTGGTTTGAAATCCAGCATTCAGAAATTCCGTTTCAGTCTGACCGCCCTGATCATTTTTGTGTGGTTTATACGACTTTTCTCATGCCATGTAAAACACAACCCTTTTACGAAAAAGAAGTTTATAAGTGTTCTATTAGTATACTTCCTTTAAAATTAATTTCTGTGAATTGAGACTTGCAGTGTAAATACAGCCCACACACAAATTGGATCTGAACAGTTGCGATACACAGTGTGGACGTCATTAATTTTAGATCTGATTTCATTCAGAAATAATCAGATTTGGTCTGACAGTGTAAACACTGCCATAGCACTCATAGCACCGACTTTTGTGCATACATTCATATGTGGCTTGAAATCCTATTCAAATCTCACTTCTGGAAATCTGTTTCAGCCTAACTGCCCTGATTGGGATTCATGTGGTTTATGCGACTTTCTCAAGTCACGTAAAACATAAATATCTGACGTTACAAACATGTGGAAAGTTGCTGCAGAAACAAGGTTGTGTTGTTGCAAAGGGCTGGACGCCATTGTATAAATGTATAGTCTTGCGTAACTGGTGAGCCGGTGGTGCTTTGACCCTGATAATAACTGCTTGTGGCAAAATATTTATTCTACAACCCCAAATCAGAAAAAGTTGGGACAGTATGGAAAACGCAAAATAAAGAAAAATATTTCATGTTTTGTCTGGTCAACTTCATGTCATTTGTAAATATGCATCCTTTCCTGTCATTCAGACCTGCAACACATTTCAAAAAAAGTTGGGACAGGAGCAATTTAGGGCTAGTAATGAGGTATAATGGTTAAATAATGATGTGATTTGAAACAGGTGATGTCAACAGCTTTTTTGTTTTTTTTGTTTTGCGTTTTCCATACTGTCCCAACTTTTTCTGATTTGGGGTTGTAGTTTTATTTTAAACCTGTCTAAACATAGGTTGACATTCAGTCTGGATATGGACAGGATCCGGCTGACCTCAGAAGAAGGAAGAAACAAACTGAATAATATTAGTGTAAATGCCATTCTGTGTAATAAACCGTAATGATAACATTGCATAAATGTTCAATAAAACAAAACCTCAAAGGAACTACATTTGTTGCTACTCATGTCAACACTACTTGTGGTGCATTCTCCAACATGATGCAGTATATAGCCTATATATTACCATCACCTGCCTTAAAAAGAAAAGAAAACTTAAATTTTTTACATTTAAATCTGTGTTAAATGTATAACTGAATTTGTCAGAATCAGCATTTTTGTATTACGTTTTTTATTTTTTATTAAACATGACATGTTTTGTTTACAGAATCAAGTATTTTGCTAATAAAGAAATTTACATTTGTAATTTTATTCCGTTCAGTTATTAAGTCAACAACACCATCACCTCCACTGCCATATTTTCAATGTGAGAAAGTTTTTAAAGTGAACAGTGACGATAAACTATATCCTACAGTGGTTAAATCATGGAGATCTAATGAACCTAATACAATATAAATACAATTCTGTCAAATACTGTAGATTATATATTCAACTGAGGGGTATCATGGTTGGCCACAACCAAAATAAATAGCGTCTAAACAAAAAGAGCAGCCATTTGTAAATCAATATAACTTTTTATTACTGCATATCAGCGATTAAAAGTCTAAAAATAGCATAAAATTCTTTATTGACAAAAAAATATTATACATGCAGCAATCATTCTTGAACTCCGGTTTGATGTAATTCTAAATCAGACATGAGCTGCTGTATGGGTGGAGTTGCATGCAGACTGTGAATGCAGGTAGCGATCGGAGATGTCACTTGCAAAGAAAGTACAGGTGACTAAGAGAGCAAGTCTGAGAGTGACAGTGCAAGTCTGCAGCCAGACCCTATTGGAGTTCTGACACAATTAAAGGGAACATATAATATTTTTGAATCATTTTATTTCCCCCCTGAGGTTCACAAAGAATGTTAGTTAAGGGTAGATATAAATATAATTTAGTTTTAGAACTCTCTCTCCCCTTCGGAATTGGAGGCAAGACACTATACAGGCAAAACTATTTTTATTTTCATGCACCGGTACAAATTGAGATTTTGGGCTATTTTGCTTCCATAACATGCTTTTCTTTCAGACATGGAATGAAAACATCCAAAATACAGATTTAAGCCTTAATTTTATTGCACTTTATTTGCATCTGTAGATTTAATTTACAATGCATATCTTTAAAGGGTTAGTTGGCACAAAAATTGCACTGATATACTGTATATAAATTATATAGATCAGTGAAAAATTGGCATTAATTACTCACCTTCATGTCTTTCCAAAACACGTAAGACTTTCATTCATCTTCAAAATCGTAGAAATTTCTGTTCTTCATTGACAGTCTACGCAACTACAACTTTGTTGCTTCAAAAAGTTCATAAAGATATACGTATATATATATATATATGTGTGTAATCAAATGAACTTCCCCTCCCTCTTGCAACAACATCTCTTCTCTTCTCTGATGACGTTTACTGGTGCGTGGGTGGGACAACTTGTTACTCACATGAGATCACAGCAATAGCAAACCTGAGGTGCGTCTCAAAAACACTGTTAATTGAAGTTTATTTAAACAAGTTCAATTGAATTGTATTGTTAATGACAGAACAATCCAACCAATTCCTGATGGACATAACCAACCTACATGTTTTCTTGTTTGAGAAGCCGTTTCACTTGGATATCCACCGATCAGGCATAACACGAAGACATTATTGTGTTGGTCCCCCTTTTGCTGCCAAAACAGCCCTGACCCGTCGAGACATGGACTCCACTAGACCCCTGAATGTGTGCTGTGGTATCGGGCACTAAGATGTTAGCAGCAGATCATTCTGTCCTATAAGTTGTGAGGTGGGGCCTCCATGGATCAGACTTGTTTGTACTGCACATCCCACAAATGCTCGATTGGATTGAGATCTGGGGAATTTGGAGGCCAAGTCAACACCTCGAACTCGTTGTTGTGCTCCTCAAACCATTCCTGAACCATTTTTGCTTTGTGGCAGGGCGCATTATCCTGCTGAAAGAGGTGCATAGTCTTCCTATATAGTGCATCCTGGTGCCATGTGTTCCCCAGGTAAGCGACGCACACGCACCTGACCATCCGTGTGATGTAAATGAAAATGTGATTCATCAGACCAGGCCACCTTCTTCCATTGCTCCGGGGTCCAGTTCTGATGCTCATGTGCCCACTGCGCTTTCGGCAGTGGACAGGGGTCAGCATGGGCACCCTGACGGGTCTGCGGCTATGCAGCTTCATACGAAACAAACTGTGATGCACTGTGTATTCACCTTTCTATCAGAACCAGCATTAACTTGTTGAGCAGTTTGAGCTACAGTAGCTCGTCTGTTTGATCGGACCACACAGGCCAGCCTTCGCTCTCCACCACCATCAAACAGTCTTGATTCATGACCCTGTCGCCGGTTCACCACTGTTCCTTCCTTGGACCACTTTAGATAGATACTGACCACTGCAGACCGGGAACACCCCACAAGAGCTGCAGTTTTGGAGATGCTCTATTGTGATGGTTTTCTAGCCATCACAATATGGCCCTTGTCAAACTCAAAATTGTCAAATCCTTACGCTTGCCCATTTTTCCTGCTTCTAACACATTAATTTTGAGGACAAAATGTTCATTTGCTGCCTAATATAGCCGACACACAGGTGCCGTGATGAAGAGATAATCAGTGTTATTCACTTCACATAATGTTATGCCTGATCGTTGTGTGTCAAGAAAATACTATCGCAACTTCCGTTTCATGCAGACTTTAACAACAGAAGGAAAAAACAACTTATATGATCTAGTCTGAAAAGATCGTGGAATATTTGTTGCATTAACCTAAATATGAAGAGATGTGGGAAGACTGAAAAAGAACAATAGAGACAGTCATTATGAGAGGACACATCAGAACAATTTTTGTTATTGTGTATTGCATGAAAGTATGTTTTCTGAAAACTTTGAACTGTAACCAATTCATCACTGTTTTGACATTTAACAAGTGTCAGGAAAAAAGCTCCAATATACGACACAATTCTGTTACATAATTTCATAATTAGAGCAAGACTGACAGGAGGGATGTCTCTTTTCATTTCTGTGTGCGTGTGTGTGTGTGTGTGAGAACAAACAATCTCCTTATTAGTCTCCCCATGAGTTCATCATTCAACATCTTGTCAAAGTACATAGTGGTGAGGATCCTTTTCAAATCAATCCTGGTGTTTAAAAAAACCACACCAAAAAAATCAGTTTTTCCATTATTTTGTTTTTAATGAACGGTCATTTAAATGTCCTCATTTGCATGAGACTGTCCTTAGCATCAGATTTGAAGGGGACTTCGAGTTTGAAAGCAAGGTCAGCTGTGCTCTCATCGTCACGACTCGAGGCACTTCAACCTTCACCACGGTATATCAGGAAGCCGTTGGCTCCATTTTTGTTCTTTTATGCCAGGCAGTGTGGGAGATCCAGTCGCCATGGTTTCCCCCATCTGAAATAAAGGTAAAAACACAGGGAAATGTGACCATTTGCAGACATGGACAGCTTAAAAGCCTGTCACATAGCATAATTATCTATATTATGAATAATTTTCCTCAGCAGTAAGGCAAAGTCAAACAAAGTGTCTGTAACTTGTCTGGCTATCACCAGACCAAGCTCAATCTTTTAACATTTAACATTAGCACTTTTGCCAACAAATTTTCAGGGGAAGTTGCTAAAGGCAGATCAATTTGTTGCTAAAAGTTGTTAAATGTTGTGATGTCATTGTCATCGTAATCGCAATGCAAAACTACGCCATTATGTAATATGTAGATATTATTTGACATGCTAACTTAGATTTGTTTGTAATATATATATATATATATATATATATAGCCTTATGTAGCCCCGTTCCTGCGCTCGTTGTGTTTTGTCTTCCGGTTTTCACAGCGATTTCCACATTTCCACAGCAATCTTAAGGAATTATGAATAAACCGCTAGGTCTATTGAGCTAGCGTGTACGTGTGTTGTTTGGATTAGAGTCACTTTCCAAAAGTTGCTAAAAGTTGCCAAATAAATTTGAACAATTGCTAAATTTGTTGCTAGGTGCTTTTTGGGAGAAAAAAAATTGCTAGGGTAGTCTGAAACGTTGCTAAATCTAGCAACAAAATTGCTAAGTTGGTAACACTGAACATTAGTCTGGGGAGTCTGCTCTGTATTTTCTACTGCCCAAGAGGTGTGATCAATGGTTATAGTTCAAATGACTCTGTACGCAATTGGATAGGCCTAGTCAACTAATCAGACCAACGTTCCGTCGCTTCTCTATCCGTCATCGTGTTAAGCGCGCCAGGTAGATAAGCCGGTTTGTGATTGGTCCCCGCAAAATTGTAATGGAAGCAGGATGGAAAAATGTACAGGTATCCAGCCTGAGCTACAGGGCGAAATCAAATCGCCGGCAGATCGGGCTGGGTTTACCCAGTCTAGTCTGTAACCACATGCATATGCACCTTAGAGAAGTTTTAAATCAGTATTTTTTCCCAATCCGAATCTGTTTCAGTCCTTAGACCCAAAACAACTACAGTGAGATTAATTTAAAATCTCTCTAATGTTCCCTTCTGTCTCCAGGGGGAATGTTTTTGTATTTGGTCCCTCCATAATGGCCTTGCAATGCATTAGATGACGCACATTAGAAAAAGGCTAATAATGCCGTGACCCATTTTCACTCTTTTTAGCAACTTAACTCGAATTGTACAGTACAATTCCCCATAAGCTGCGCTCTGTCTTCTAAAGGATGTGGTTTTACCCTCATTCCACTGAACAATGTGAGAACCATGAATAATCTGCTTTAATAACAGATAAGACTGTTTGATTTCTATCATGATGAACACATTGAGGGAGCTAGCTAAATTTCCTGCAGAAAAAAAGGGAGGTATGCTAAGATTTGATTTAAATAAAACAATACAGCTTTATTAAGGAACATACTTTGTACTCATATAATTTGTATTCCCATGAATGAATGGTTTTATGAAACATACCGAGACATAAAGTGATTTAGAGAAAGAAAATTAATTTAGCCATAACCAATTTAGTGACGTTCATGTTTGCTCCTTGACTTTTAATGCAGCAGTGACATCTACTGGAACAGATTTTTCGTGCTAAACCGAGAAAGGTTGACTGATATTTCAGTAACTGATTTATCCTTAAAATCAAACAATACAAAATAAATGGTACATTATAAACATTATATGTTTATGTAGGCTTTATGAGGGACTTAAGATCCCTCATATATAAGAGCAAACTCTACTGGCAGCATGGATATAGTTTCTAAATATTTTACACCATGTAGCAACTCATAATGTAATGTAATAAGTATTACATTATTATTGTATTAAAATGTTCATAATGTAGGCCTATTAATTTTCTCAAAACGTAATAAAATATTTAGCTCATAATATAATAACAATTTTTACATTATGAGAAATGTATTAATTTATAAACTCACATAAAAACTTACAAATCCACCAGAATACTGATACTACTACTACTACAAGTAGTAGTTTAAAGGTGCAAACGTTCTTTACATGTACAAAGGAATACCAATGCTTTTTGTTTAATAAACATACAATAATAATAATAATAATTGCATGAATATTTAAATGTTGCATTTCACAGGAGTTTAAGACTGCTTTTGGTTTTTAAAATGTACTGTAAGGGAATACTAATATTTTTTCTGTTTTAAAAGCTATTACAATAATGAAAATATGACATGTTTTTGGTGAGTTTATAATGTAATCATTTTCTCATAATAGAAAAATTGTTATTACAATGAGTTCAAGATTTTATTACATTTTGAGAAAATGATTACATAATGAGCATTTTATTACAATAATAATGTAATACTTATTACATTAAGTGCAGTTTTTATATTATGAGTTGATCTTCATACCAGATCTTCAGACTATAGCTTTCACATCCTTCTGACAAGCCTGTACTTTGAATGACACTGCTTTTTTTTAGATGCAATAGACCTCAGTGGCAGACTAAACTTACTCTGGTAAATCTTCAGGCCACCAATTTTCCAGGACAGAATCTGTTATCCTTATTTTAAGACATCTTTTCTAGAAAGTACGTAGCTGTAATTTAGCCAGACTCCTCCCCTTTGCCTCAATGCTGTATAAATGAAACATTGGCACTGCCATCAACACCGTCTGAGAGGCTGAGACTGAAAACTATGAAGAAACTTGGCATGATTCTGTTTGTTACATTGCTTGCACTTTTCACAGAGAATGGTAGGATTTCTTTGTGGGTAGGGTGTTTGCATGTGTGTCTTTGTTTGTGGATCAAAGTGAAGAATGAGATATATGAATTTAGAATACAGAGAAGAGTGATTTTATGCATTTATGATAATAAGGTTTTTAATGAGTTGGTGAAAATGTTGCTTATTTGAGACAATTAAATTTTTGTGGATAACTTCCAATTGGATTTTTAGTCATAACATTTGTTTTTTTAACCAATCGCATTAAGACTTGTGTTCACAGATGATATTAATATTTTATACATGCACAACTATACATTTTGGATATGATTTTGTCTTAGTGCATAATGCTGAAGTGCAGATTCAGAATTGGACTTGTGGCTATGGAGGATTTTGCCGTCGGTTCTGTTTTGACCAAGAATACATTGTTGGTCACCATGCTTGTCCACGCAGATACAGGTATGTTGATATAAAAGGACAACAAATAACTGAAAATATGATATATATTTATATAAAATAGTATATAAATATGTAACATAAAATATTGGATATATATGGTTTATAAACACAAAAGTTTGGGGTTTAATTGTTTTTAAATGTTTTTGAAAGAAGTCTCTTATGCTCACCAAGGCTGCATTTATTTGATCAAAAACTCAATATTCAAAACTTTTACAAAGCAATATTGTAAAATATTATAACAATTTAAAATAACTGTTTTCTATGTTGATATATTATATTATTATTACTGTGAATTTTCAGCATCATTACTTCAGTCTTCAGTGTCACATGATCCTTCAGAAATCGTTCTAATAGGCTGATTTGCTGCTCAAGAAACATTTTTTATTATCATCAATGTTGAAAAATATATATATATTTTTTTCAAGATTCAAGAAAGTTCAAAAGATCAGGATTTATATGAAATAGAAATCTTTTGTAAAGTTATTTACTGTCACTTTTGTGTTCAACATTCATTAAACACAAATGTAAAGATCATAATTCCTAACAATGATTTATCTGTTATTTTCAGATGCTGTGCTGTGCGGTTTTAACCAAAATAACATAATCTAAGACTTCAACTGATGATTGATTTAAAAATTACATCCTCAGAAGAATGACGTCATCACCAAAGTCATCTTTATTTATGTTTCAGTGCTGATATGGTGAAAGAAACCATTTCCTTATCATTCAAAGTAGTGAGTGTTTTGGTATTTAACAATGATTTAAATAATGCTCTTGTTTGAAAAGTGTGAGACTCAAAAAATAAAAAGCAGATGAAGTAATGAGGTGTGGAACAGTGCAGTTACACAAGGGGATGGTGTTTTAGCATAAACATAAACTGAGTAAAGCTGATGGGACAGCTAAAGCATGCCACCACTGTAAATCCAGGATTACAATTAATACATGGTTCTTTTTCAAGAGAGGCATGCCACACATTTCCAACATTTAACTCTATTCAGTCTGTGTTTATGAAAGTCAAAGGTTTAAGTGGAGCCGGATTTGCTTTGCATTACACAGCCGCTATAGAGACAATAACACAGCCAATGAAGGGTCTGACCCAAATAGCTCTTGTGGAATGCTGCTTTTGTAAATGAAATGTTTGCCAATAGTTTTTACTCTTGTTCACTATCCTGAGCTTTTATTTTTTGGTTATCTACTTTGTTTCTTTATAAGACAAAATAAACCAGAATCTTTGGTTTACAACAAATCAGCCATTCCCTGTGTGCTCAAATCAGCTTTTATTGTTCAATAAACTACAGGCTATATCTTCTTTTTTCTTTTCTTGGGACATATCCAATGTGGACATATCCAATAGCTTGTGTGTAGCCAAAGATATAGAGGTTTTGCCTTGTTGAAGACATTAAAGTTATTAAAAACTATAGTCTATTAAACAATCATGATTGGTATTAAAGCCACACTGTGTAGATTTTCGCCGCTAGATGTCGCCAAGCTATTCAAAACAAAGGCGTGGCTTGATGACGCAGAGATTGAGCGCAGATTCATGGGAGATGTCGTCTTCATCTCACAGCCAGAGGAAAAGAATCAGACGGGACTTGGCATCAATAATAACAGACTCGCGTGTGCCTAATGTATGTCACTGTAATTGTCTTTACCTTCATTATAACCGTCATCCATCAAAACCTTTTAGCTACACTGGTTTTCTTTTTCCAACTGAAAAGTGTAGTTTGCATATCCTGTGATCACGAAGCTGTTGGGTGTTTTGAGCTGCAGTTCAGTCTGCATTTCACAGAGCGCGATTAGAAATGCATTGGGCTGCTCCGAATCCAAAACAATCACAGAATACGTCCGAGAGAGGTGGTTCTTTGTTTTAATTTTTTTTTTTTTAAATGTAATTGATATTTTATTATTTAAAGTATTAATAAGAAAATTATTGAATAATATTAATTTAAAGTAGTCATGAAATCAAAATTTACCATATTTATTTTGTTAGCGCATATCTTTTGGTGAACAATTAATCCGTGAACAGTTACATGTATTGTAAATTGTAGGTTACTCCTTAGTGTTTGTGGGAGTTTGATTGCAAGAGACTGGACAAGATTCACATTTACACTTTTACTGTTTGTACTGTAATTTGTTGACAGACCATGTCATTGCGATACAGAAAGGAAAAGACAGCACTGCATAGCACAAAGAAAAAAAAAAAACTAAAAAAACAAAAGTAGAAATGTGAACGTCTAATGGAAATGTATAGAAATATGATTGACATATTATGACAACTTGTTCAACCATTTTGCATGTAAAGACTTATGAACTAATGGCTAAATGTTGTGGGGGGGTGAGACTATTCAACAGAGACCCATTATAATACATTTTGATCAACATGACGTAAGCAACTGATAATGTAGGAAACAGCAGAGAATTGTACATAATCATTTGCATGGATGTACCAAAGCATTTGCAACTTGTTCAAAGAAATGAGAAACTGCTTTTTTGATGTGCACAGGTGACACAATGATGTGAAGATTGAACAGGTAGTTTTGAGAATTTCAATTCTGATCTGAGAAATGTACCAAAGCGACTGAGAAAAACTGTAATACACCGAAAAAAATTGTTTGGCATGGTAATCTTTAATCAAAATATGAAAAGTTACTTCCGGTCTGGAATGGCGTTCCTTCTCAGATGATGGCAGTTTGACGGCCGCAGTGGGCCGCAGTCGGTGTCCTGGTTAAAATTGCTTATTTCTCTGGATTTAAACATTCTTGGAAACATAAGTACACAAGTCAACAAAATATATAAGACTGTTCTAGTGGTTTTTTGTATCTTTTAGTCAAAAAAATCGTACATATTGTGTCTTTAAGGAAATCTATATCAGCCATGTCTAAATCTGACAGGCTGATATCAGGCTATCATGAACTCATAGCAGCCAATTAATGCCTTTGAAATTACAATACAAAATTTATTTTAAGCCAAAACAAACGTAGAATGAATGATGATTATTTTGAACTTTATGTTGCTTTAAAATCATCTTAGTAGTGGACCATAGTAGTGGACGTTAAGGTCATAAACAGAATGTGCGACATTAACCTCGTGCCGCCAGATGGCGACAACGCAACTTGGATTAAAAAAAAGGAGGACAGAAGAAAAGGTCCCGGAAATACGAACTTTTTTTTTTAAATATCTCCCGATGAATAAACATATGGAGGACTGAGCGTTTTTTTCTATTATTATTACTTCTTTGTTTTGTAAGTGAACAATCATTCAGCATGGACATATCCTCTGATGAAGCAGAAGACTGGTTTATGGAGTCTCTAAGCACGTGAGTCTGACAGCAGTAGACTTGTATAGCGGTTGTGTCTGAACACTCATTGTGTTTTCTACCTAGACAGCTTTTTTGGGCATCAGGGGCGCGTTTCATCATCGGCTAAACTCTGCATCTTCTTGATTTCAGATACAAAGACCTGCATCTATTTCAACTGGAGCACCCGACAAAAGTTATAGAGTGGACGGGTGACAAAAGTAAAGCATCTCTGAATCCCTGAAACATAGACAGTTAAAATATAAATATTAATTAAAGTATAAAATATTAAAGGCACTTGATTTTTCTCTTTTATATTGCAGCTATTTGTGTTGCAGGATACACTGGAGCAAAAAGTGAAATCTTAGAGTTACTTTTGCCTCTTAAGTTATATGCAGGCGACAACCAGGTGAATGAAGAAATCACAAATGCAATTCTGGTATGTATTTTGAATGTGCAATTCATTTAACTGCCTATTGGTCACAACTTTAGGGTCTTTGTGCAGAAAGAGACTTCAAAGTACAGCGTGGTGGCTTTTCAGAGGAACCTGTTGAGTGTTTGATACATATACCTAGAACGAGGTAAGAATTACATCTAGATATGTCCAGAAGTGGACATTAATGTCATCTGCTAATGGGATTGATAATACATTTATCAAATCTTATCTATTGTAACTATCTAGTTCAAACTATTTATTGAGGCAAAATACTGCAGTTTGATTTGACTGTCAGCAAGATATTGAGAAATGTCTCAGTTTTTATAAATGTATAGCTAATTTTACTATGTGTGTGCATGATTATATGATTAGTTACATTTTTCTATTTGCATAACCAGTGGTCGAGACTTCTCTTTTCTTTCATAATATCATCTATTCTTTACAGGTGTGTAGTGACTAGTGGAAGTTCTAGTTCGACGTTGCAGATTTGGGATATTGGAGGCGATGATAGTGGTATGATACATGTCCGTGTAGTTAATTACTAGTGGGATTAACAATAAGAAAATAATAATATTTTGAGTCCGTGTAATTGTCTACAAAATGATTACATTTTTTAAATTATTATAATAAAATATTCATACTTTTTTGGATTCATGGAACATGTCATGTATATCTTACCTCATTATAAATATAGATGTTATAAAAAGGACTGGAGTCATAAACCTCAAGAGCACATCAGCAAAATCCAGTAAAATAGCACCTGGATTGACGGACGATCCAACAGTTCTTCATGGTTCTTGTATAAGTGATGTTCAACTGACAGATATAGCAACTGGACGGGTTCTGTATACAGTAGGTAATCAAAACCTTTTTTTTTTTACTGTTGTTTTTAATGAGTTTTATAAGATATTTATGTATTTATTTAATATCAAAACCCATTCTTTACATTAGCAAATGAGTTTTAATTGAAATATTAGTACATATACAATATATCAATGTGTATATATATTAGGTCTGCATGATTCGGGGAAAAATATCTAATTGCGATTTATTCTGGTTAAAATTGATAATTATTTTTTTTACAAATGAAAAGTGTGTTTGTATGTATGTGTGTGTGTGTGTATATTATATATATATATATATATATATATATATATATATATATATATATATATATATATATATATATATATATATATATATATATATAAATAAAATGTTTGGGCTTGTATATTAATATTACTAATAATAATAATGATTATTATTGCTAAATAAACATTTAACAAAATAAGAAATATTACTATTACAATAACATTACTTTTGCATTATAAAAAATTAACAATAGAGTATGTAAGAATAAATATAATAATATTTATATTTTACAAAAAAACTGCAGGGTTAACTGTTAAAGGGGTCATGAACTGGCTTTTTATATATATATATATATATATATATACTGTTGTCTGAGGTCAACTTATGACGTTTGCGTGGTTTTTACATTCAGAAACATCATAATGAATAAGTAATAGGCTATTTTCTGCCTTGGTTTTGAGGCTCTCTGAAAAACACTCGGTTTTGATGGGCGTGCCGCACTGAAGAATTGGAAGAAAACGCCCACGGCTAGGATTGGATAAGATTTGCATATTTAATGAGCTTCAGCTCCCCTCAGTACATGTGGAAATTGTTTTGAAAGCATATGGAGAAACGCTCACAGGGCTCGAAAAATATATTTATCAAACAAACACAATGATTCATCTCTCAATCACCCGTGATTGATTGGAATGTTATTTTTGTATTACTTGGCTGGCCCGATCAGTGAATATAACCGCGAACCGTACACACACGCGCGCACAAGAAAGGAATGTTATTTCACTATTTAAGATAGACCGTCGGCAGGCCGGTGATACGTTTTGGTAGCCCGTCTGAAAAACACAAAGCCCCGGGACGTTGGGCTTTGTGAGCACTGGCGTTACAAATCCGAGTCTGATCACGAATGAACCAATAACACCTTCTCCAGCCTGTGACCGCGTGCTAAGGTATGTAATCAATAGATATCAAACGATCTGTAACAATGCAATACTAATACATTTAAAAAAAACATGTTTTACTCACATAAGTGTTGCACCGTTCCTGTCGGATCCAATATAGAAGGCACAGCATTGTGTTTTAATCTCAATATGTCTGCAAATCCAGTCTCGACCTGTATCTTGTTTACAATCTATTCTGCGGTGACATGAAGCAAACAAACTTGCAATGTCTTACGCACGTGTGCTGGAACCAGCATGTTTATTGCTCGGTTGCGGGACCCGTTTAGCTCCACAAGTCGGTGGGCGGGCTTGAGGCGCTTCTGCATTCTATGACGTCAGTGGTCGACATATTGTGAGAGCTCTCGTTTTCTGGGCCTGGTGTCAATAAAAGCTTTTGACTAACAAGGACGTTTTCAGCTCTGAAACTTACAGGATATTCTTATATCACAATGAACTTTTATATATTAAAGGCGCAAAGGAAAGTTGATTTCTTAATTCATCACCCCTTTAACATGCAGGCAGCCTATGACTAAAATCATTAGAAAGGTCTAAGGATTTATTATAAAGTATATTATTATTATTATTATAAAATCTGTGCTTTTTATCTGTGATATCAAATTATAAATTTTTGTAAAATCAAGAACAAGTCTATGTCTTTAATATGTAATATGGGCCACTAATAGCCAATGTGGGGGAAAAAACCCTGTACACTGGAGAAAATCATGGATTGTCATATACATTTATTTAGAAAGAGGTATTTATTTTTCCTTTTTTTTGTACCCAAAAAAGGGTGGAGTGAGCATTGCTGGGCGCTAAACATACTCGTGTTTCATTCATTATGGAAGCCAGAGGGCGCCCTCGAGCAGAAACGCCACATTTGCTTCAGAGAAGAAATAGTTTTCAGGAAATCCATAATGTGAAGCTATTGCTGTAGGCTTAATAAAAAGAAGATAGAAACGCTTTGACTGATTAAACATACAATATCACGACTGCATCAAGATATGGTGTATTTGAGTTTTTAAAGCCTTCTCGAGTATTTTCATAATAATAAAGTATATTATAATGCAGTGCTAATCGACATAGACTTCATCACTGTATAGAATACTATAAAATAATACATTGTCTGCCTCATTCTGTGATAAGAAGCCAAATCAGCTCACAAAAAGGACATTTCAAACACTTGACTGACGATTATGAAGTGAGTGAAAACATGTTATAAAATGTTTTCTTTTGTTGGACAACAGGTTTATGAATGCTTCACATTACTAGTTTGTGAAGATGTCCGACACGTGTTGCTTTTTCAAACGCACAATATAAATTGCTCAAACTCGCAGTTTTTTCAGAGATGGAGCAGCATTTACTACTGATCACAGAGCTGCTCTTCACTAACACACTGTGCATACATTTATTGAATTAAAATCACAGCCTTTACGCTTTCATAATCGTACATAAGCCAAATCTATTAATCGTGCAACCAGTACCGTCGCAAAGGTCTGTGCCAAGTGTGCGACCGCAGAGGGCCTTGCTCAAAGTAAAGTGACAGCTATTACTAGTATACTATAGTAGTTAAAAGACATAGCTAAAAATGTGTATCATTATGCTGTATTATTCTGCTTGTCAAAAATGTAACTTACAATATTTCTCTGTGTGTGAGACTGCGCGTGACTGATTCATATGCATACATGTCAGTCAGCGGGCATCGCACGTCAAGTTCGTAGAGAGATTTATTTACAGTCCATTCAAATTCTGATTTTAGCCGCCATCGAAATGGGTCAACCCATAGATACCTAAGAAATTCAAGTAAATACGCTAGAAATCCGTATTTCAAGGATGTGCAGTTATTGCATGGATGACGAAAGCACAGACGCCTGCAGGATTTCATATGACGGTACGCACAAAAAGGTTTTTTATTTAACAATATAAAGTTAAATAAGCATATATAGCCTGACTATTATGCACTTTTCGGAGCATCAGTGAGAGCAGCGGTGCCGCAGAGTGAATGTAACTTCTCTACACGTTTTAAACTTTTTTAAATTTGAAAACTGCAAAAAGCAACGAAATTGTCAGACATCCATTTAGCACATGTTCTCAGAGGGAAAACTTCTGAAAATCTGTCTGTTTATTTTACTGACTGAGAAATCGCTTCAGATGATTCATTAAAGAGAGCAGTCCAAAATAATTCAAGTGGATTCAGGACGTTTTGCAAACGCGTTAGACCCATTTATAATTTAGAACATAATTTAAGCGTCAAAATGTGCGCACTGCGCTGTTCAGTTACACGGTTTAACTTCTTGAACCTAATGCTGTTTAATTGAATATATATTTTTTTTTTCGTAAATATCCACATAAACAAAAATTAAATGAGAGCACTCATTTAATTTGTTTTATGTTTTTTTTATTTACAGGAAATGAGTCTTTAGATTCGGTGAGTGGCTTACAGTTTGTGAATGCTCATGTGTTTCTCATTTGTGCGAGCAATGGCACTCTGCTCATGGGTGACACAAGAGATCCCTCAACTAGTCATTATCCTGTGGAAGATAGTAAGAGTGGTTTGCACTGGTCATTTGGGTTAAGGACTGATGGCTTCCAGTCTGAACCTTCTATTGCAGCAAGACTCTCATCCTCCGCTCACATTCTGCTGTCTGACCTAAGAGATTTACAGAGTCCAATTTGTCAAACCCAACTAAATGTCCAACACTGTTCACCAAACAATGACTTTCTGAAAGTTTCTTGGGCTCCTGTTCTCGACAGCTGTCTGTCTGTGTCTGGTAAGTAGAGTTTTTTTCCTTTCTGAAATGAGCTAAAATTTTGTCTTGTAAGGTTGTGTTTGATTGTATTCATTTGAATTGATTGAATACTCGCTGATGACCTGACAATTTTCTTTTTTGAAGGGTTTGATGGAGCAGTACACATTTATAACACAACCGATTGGAGCACAGAGGCCCAGAGTCCTCAGCCAATTTTTTCCCACAGAGGTCATGAAATGTCACATGATGCAAAATACAGCGGCTCCACAGCTATCACCACCACCCATTCTTGGCATCAGTCACGACCAAAAACTCTTCTCTCTGCGGCTACCGATGGATCTCTACATGTATGGGACTGGGTGGACAAAATCACTGACAGATGATGCTGCTGATCATTCGACAAAACTGTTCTGTGACACATGCATACCATATTCATGTTTTTAGCAGATTTGCATACTATTTTCCTGTATGAGTGTGAAGTGATATCAAACAATTCAAAAATAATGTCTGTTTTTACAATGATTGTTAAGTCAATAAACTGTATTATTACACGGCTCTCTGGAATACTTTCCAATTTACTGCTTCATAAAAACACAGCTGGCGTCATCTTGCATCTCAGTTATGGACTTCAGTGTTCATATTATGTAATATTGTTTCAGTGTTTGTCCAGTCAGATTGTTTTGATGTTGTTGTGGACTGTTTTTGTTGTTGTGTTGGCAATAGATTTCATTGGCAAGTATGCAAAAAAGGAGAGACCCCATTATGTGTGATACTTATTTATACATTTTAAAAATGAGGAAAACGCCATGTTCATGTTACACATTTGAATGTTTATTCCAATATTTCTGCCACAATTTGTTGCATTTAGAAGTCATTTGCATTTAGCATTAACCAGAGATGAAACATGAAATAAATGCTTTAAATCGTCCATTATATAAGTTCAGTGCCTAATAGATCTGTTCAAGAATTATACACAATACATATCATCTTAGTTGCTGATAGTGACTGTTATGTTGAGTCTCTAGTCCCAAATAGATCCCAGTTTCCAGATCAGTAGAGAAGCAGTTTGCAGCAAAAAAAAAAAAAAAAAAATGTTCTAGAAGTTTTTCAGCTTACATATTATTAATTAAGATATTAGGAGATACTGGTATTTTCATTAATAATATTTGTAACATTTTGAATCAAATTTTGAAGAAATTAATTTAAAAAAGAAGGTTACATTAGATCCATAATTCATTTAAAAGTACTTAAGACTCTTGACTGAACGTTCAATTAATACTATATGTACACACTCACATTTTTTTCTCAGGAAGCTTGAACAACAAAAAGGCTATTTCTTCATTCTCATGGTCCTTCCCACACTCAAAGAGACAAGCAAAATGTCCAGGCTCATACTCTACCAGATCTGAATATGCACTGGGACCATGATGTAATATAAGTAAAGGTTCATCCGACCATCCAGAGGAATCCAAAGGGGATTTGTTCAAGTAGAGACCAAGATCCGTTCTCTTTTTTGGATTAGATGGATGAGTGTAGAGCAGCCACGTTTTTGGAGAACTACTCTGTTCAAGAAAACTCAACACACTGCCTTGGCAACCGTTTCCAGTCTCTATTAGTTTATTTGAGGTTAAAACTTTGTCGAAATCTTCCCCAGAGTTGTAGCTTAGCGCCTCCCTTCTGTAGCCAAGTCGGGTTCGAGCATTGCAGTAGAGAATACTGGTACCTTTGTCATCTATGATCTCGGCCATTTCACACTCACATGACTCATCATCCATTTGTTTTCCCACTTTCCATGTGTTTCCTTTATCATCACTGTAAAATGCTAAAGCATAAGATGTGAAACAGCAAAATGATAAGCAGCAACATGATGTGCAATTAGATTTGTCAGTGTATCGATATGCATAGGCCGGGATAATCAGTCTCCCGCTCTTCATTTGAACACCATGTCCTGGTCCAACAGCAAAGGGGGCCCAGTCCTTCACCTGCTCACTGATCACATCTGCTGTCAAATCTGTAGTTTGGCTCCAGGTTTTGCCAGCATCCTTACTGGTTACGTAACAAAGTCTTCCTTGGCTCCTATTTGTCCGTATTTGTTCATATTCAGAGACCCCATTGGGAACACAGACAAAAAACAGAAAGAGGGTCTTGGAGTCTCTCTCATAGACCGGACATGGATTCATGGTGCGGTGGTCTGGTAGACAAGCTGAAGTGAGCAACTCATGACCACTAACCCACTGAAATAAAAAACATCATGACTGTGTTCATGCCAGGTTATGTAAAGCATCTACAAAATAGTGAAGTTGTTTAAAAAATACTTTGTACCTCAACTTCTTTAATCTTTTTGCCGTCATTCCATGTTCCTCTTCTCATCACAAGCACTTCTGCACTTGTGTCACTTAATGATTTTCTCTTTTCAGCAAAGGCAAGGAAGGTTTGATCGTCACTGAGATACACGAGAGCTGGAATTCTGTATGACACTTGTTTTTTACAACAGCAACAACAACTTTGATGCTGTTCCTGTTTGTATATTGTTGTTGTGTTCATGTTTTCTGAATTGCTTCTTGATGATATCTTGTTACCCATTGTTAAATTTGAGCTCTAGAAAAAGAATAAACAGCATCAGTATCAGCAACAAGACAGTAGTCAGAAAAGGGTTTGAATACTTGTAATTATTTTAAGTATTTTTTTTAATTTGCAAAGATGTGTCACAATTTATCATTATGAGGTCATGTGAATATATACACTGTGTGCAGAATTATTAGGCACGTTGATTTTCTGATCATATTTATTTTCCAGACACATTTTACCAATTCCAAACCACAGTAATCCTAATAACTACTATTCATTTAGTATCTAATAATGTATAAGTGACATATAATTGTTCATGAAGGCTGGAAATGAAAAACACCTTATATTCAGGTGTGCAGAATTATTAGGCACATTTTCTTTTACAGATAAAATGAGCCAAAAAAAGAGATTTAACTCAGTGCCAAATGCCCATGAGAAGGATATAATACGAATGCAATACTAGACATTGCAGTTAAGGCATGACCATTGGACAGTGAAATGCTCGTTGGGTCAGCAGGGTCAGATGAAAACAGGTGGTGAAGAAAAGACACATGTTAACCGCATAAGAATTAAGGTGAAGAATTAAGTGTGAAACCATCAGGGACCCTTTAGTCTCCAGCACCACCATTTTACAGAACTGTAACCTTAACCTGGAGTCTCCAGAAGTGCAAGGTGTCAGGCTCTCAGAGACTTAGACAGTTAGGTAAAGAATCCTAAAAAATGACCCCCACTAAATAAGAATCACAAGCTGAAGTGTTGTAAAATACATGAAGACTGCTTTTGTATAGGCTTTATGGGTTGAGAGTGACACTTGAAGGATCAGCACCACATCCTCTAGTACCACTGTTTGAAGAATTCATCTTCTAGAATCTGGGAGTACGTTTTGGGAGTTCATTTTTAGTCCATCTCTGCAAAACCCAGGTTAAGGTTACAGTTCTGGAAAATGGTGGCGCTGGAGACTAAATGGTTTCACACTTAATTCTTCACCTTAATTCTTAATTATTTTGCAGTTAACATGTGTCTTTTCTTCACCACCTGTTTTTGTCTGACCCTGCTGACCCAATGAGCATTTCACTGTCCAATGGTCATGCCTTAACTGCAATGTCTAGTATTGCATTCATATTGTATCCTTCTCATGGGCATTTTCCTTTTTTTTTAAAGAGTTAAATCTCTTTTTTGGCTCATTTTATCTGTAAAAGAAAATGTGCCTAATAATTCTGCACACCTGAATATAAGGTGTTTTTCATTTCCAGCCTTCATGAACAATTGTATGTCACTTACACATTATTAAATACTAAATAAATAGTAGTAGTTATTAGGATTACTGTGGTTTGGAATTGGTAAAATGTGCCTGGAAAAAAAATATGATCAGAAAATCAACGTGCCTAATAATTCTGCACACAGTGCAGTAATATATATATATATATATATATATATATATATATATATATATATATATATATATATATATATATATATATATATATATATATATATTAGTGTTGAATGGCTATAATTAATGTTTAAAATTAGGTAAGAAAAATAATTTTAATTGAGATATCAGTCGCTGTATAATGGCTCTTTTCCACTGAGTGGTACGGTTCAGTATGGTTCAGAACAGTTCAGTACGGTACGCATTTGTTGCCGTTTCCATTGTCAGAAGTTCCCTTTCTTTCAGTCACTCCGACGTACGTCAGTGACTGACGAATGGGGGTTTCGCCTAGAAGCCAATTACCTTTGAGGTGTTTAACAGCGCCCAATGGTGTGCCAATGCCATGGGCATGCGGAATTTGCATGCGTAACTCCGCCCCACCTCGTGGGTATATAAGGAAGTACGCTAGCAACATCGCATTATGTTTCTGCTTTGGAGCCAAGAGAACCTCTTCACTCCTTCAAGCCTGCTAACTGAGTCTTTGTCAGCCTTCGAGACGAACAGCTTTCCAGAGGCGTTGGTGTCTACGGCGCGTTCCAGGGATCGCATACTGCCTGCCTGCTGATCTGCGCAGTGGTCCGTCTGACAGCTGGTGTGTGGTCCCTGGGCGCTTCGGCGTTCTCTGCGAAGCTTCCTCTCTAAAAGAGCTTACACGTGGCACGTCCTTTTCAGGATGTCTCGCCCGTGTACTTCTGGGTGTGGCCGGTCGCTGACTTCCTTTGATGGGCACAATCTCTGGTTGGTATGCTTGGGCGTTCAGCATGCTCAAGCAGCGTTTGTGGATGAGTCATGTTCCCACTGCGGGAACATGACCATCGCGGTGCTGCGGTCAAGACTTAAGGATCTTCGTAATGAAGTGAAAGTCCCCTCAACCACACCCCGATCTACCGTGCCCCCCGTGGCCGGTACTTCGGCTGGTGGTCAGGGTGACCTGTGGGTTACGGTGTGGAACAAAGCCCCGACGCTCATGCCTCGGGCCACACCCCCCTCTAGCGCTCCGCAACCCGCGAGTGTCCAGGCTGAAATCGCGGGGCCAGCTCCGGCTCCCTCGCGCATTTCGCTTGGCACTCCGGAGGATGATGCGATGTCGGTCACCGCATCACAAGGTGGGCTCGAGTCCTCTGAGGATGATGACTCGGCTGTGCTGCCGCCTTCGGGCGTGCCAGCATTGCCACAGTCGGATCCAGAGCTGACAGCCATGTTGTCTCGGGCAGCCGCGAGTCTAGGGTTAGAGTGGAACCCTCCACCCTGTCCCGAACACTCGCGGCTCGATGATTGGTTTTTGGGGACCCGCGCTGACTCACGTCAGTCCCCGCCCCCAATACCTTTCTTTCCCGAGCTGCATGAGGAGATTGCCCGGTCCTGGAAGTCCCCGTTGTCTTCCCGTGATCGGTCTGCAGTCTCCTCCGCCTTCTCCACCCTTGATGGGGCCGCGGCCAAAGGGTACACTGGGGTCCCCCAGGTTGAACGTTCTGTTGCGATGCAACTGTGTCCTCAGAGCGCTTCGACCTGGCGAGGCGATCCTAAGCACCCCTCCAAAGCCTGTCGATTCACATCAACCTTGGTGGCGAAATCGCACAGAGCTGCGGGGCAGGCTGCCGCCTCTTTGCATGCCATGGCGATCCTTCAGGTCTACCAGGCCAGGATCCTCAAGGACATGCACGAGGGTGGAGTTGATCCGGGGCTCTTAGATGAGCTGCGTGCCGCCACCGACCTCGCTCTCCGGGCGACGAAGGTGACCGCACGCTCCCTGGGTCAAGTGATGTCCACAAATGTGGTCCAGGAGCGACACCTGTGGCTAAACCTGGCCGATATGCGGGACACCGAGCGGACACGTTTCCTCGATGCCCCCATATCCCAGGCTGGCCTCTTTGGCGGAGCGGTTGAAAACTGTTGGGCGAAGCTTTCAACCAGCCCCAGAAGCAGACTGAGGCAATCAAGCATATACTGCCCCGGCGGCCAGCTGCTGCTTCCACCCAGCCGCCGGCACAGTCGCCTCAGCCTGCTCGCCGCCGAGGACGCCCTCCTAAGGCTCCCGCCCCTCCCACCCGGTCCAAGCAGCAGCCTTCACCCGGGCCGGGTCGCGGAGGAAGCCGTAGGAAGGCGTCCCAGTCCCCTCAGGCCGCCCCGCGCCCCGCTAAATGCCAGGCCAAGCGGCGCTCCTGAGACGGATTCTTTCCAAGAGATGGTGGCAGGACCACTCCTTCCCCCGGTGGAGGGCCGGAGGAGATTCCTTTGTTCAGCTGCTGGCCCCCGGGTCAGCAGCACCCTAATTTGGTCAATGAAAGAATTAACACTCCCATCCCTGAGCCCCCAGAGATCGGTGATGCCAGTGCGCGCCACCCACGGGTCCCGCCACTCGCATCCCTCTCTGTCGCCAGCCTCCTGGCAGAGCAGACCCCAGTGGAACGTGCGTCCTTCCCTGGTCTCCTCTGTCAGGACGCAGCCGTTAACCGCACCCCCACACCAGGACGCCCAACAGCCTCCCTTGTCCGGGTCGGTAACGCTGCATCGCTGCCCCACACCGGGTACGTCTGTAGTCCGAATGACCCTGCTGGCGCAGTTCCTGGGAGCCTGGCTTCAGATTCCAGGGCTGTCCCGCTGGGTCGCGAAGACAGTCAGGCGCGGCTACGCGATTCAGTTCGCGCAGGCTCCTCCCTGCTTTCGGGGAGTCCGCTTTACTATGGTCGGGGCCAATGCCCCTGTCATGCGAGCGGAGGTTGCCACCCTACTGGCGAAGGGTGCGATCGAGCCTGTCCCTCCAGCCGAGATGAAGTCCGGGTTTTACAGCCCCTACTTCATTGTATCCAAAAAGACCGGTGGGTTAAGACCAATCCTGGACCTGCGCATCTTGAACCGTTACCTACCCAGGCTTCCGTTCAAGATGTTGACAGCGAAACGCCTTTTCGAATGCGTTCGTCCCGGCGATTGGTTTGCAGCGATTGACTTGAAGGACGCCTACTTTCATGTCTCCATCCTACCTCGACACAGACCGTTCCTATGATTTGCTTTCGAGGGGCGGGCATACCAGTGCGCGGTCCTCCCATTCGGGCTATCTCTGTCCCCTCGCGTCTTTACGAAGATTGCCGAGGCAGCCCTTGCGCCCCTACGGCAGCACGGGGTTCGCATCCTGAACTACCTCGACGACTGGCTCATAATGAGTCACTCTCGAGAGCAGGTTTGCGAACACAGAGATCTGGTTCTCCACCACTTAGCCTGTCTGGGCCTTCGGGTCAACTGGGAGAAGAGCAAACTCTGCCCCGTGCAGAGGATCTCTTTTCTCGGTATGGAGATCGACTCGGTCGCCATGTGCGCGCAGCTTACGAGCGCGCGCGCGCAGTCTCTGCTGACTTGCCTCCGACAAATCGAGAGCAAGAGTGCGGTTCCACTGAAACACTTTCAGAGGCTCCTGGGGCATATGGCATCTGCAGCCGCGGTGACGCCGCTCGGATTGCTACATATGAGACCGCTTCAGTACTGGCTTCGCGATCGAGTCCCGAGATGGGCATGGCGGTCTGGCACGCTCCGGGTCCAAATAACCCGGGCCTGCTTACAGACACTCACTCCGTGGTCGGACCGGCGTGTCCTTAGAACGAGTTTCCAGGCATGTTGTTGTATCAACAGATGCCTCCTCCACGGGCTGGGGTGCCATGTGCAATGGACAAGCAGCCGCGGGCTCCTGGACAGGACCCCAGCGCCTTCTGCATGTCAATTGCCTCGAGTTGCTGGCAGTACGGTTCGCCCTGCACCGCTTCCGAGCGTTGCTGAGGGGTCAACACGTACTTGTCCGGACAGACAACACGGCGTACATCAACCACCAGGGCGGTCTACGCTCCCGCCGTATGTCTCAACTCGCCCGCCATCTCATTTTATGGAGTCAAAAGCACCTGAGGTCCCTTCGTGCTATCCACATCCCGGGAGAACTGAACCGTGCAGCCGACGAGCTCTCACGGATTCAGCCACTTCCTGGAGAATGGAGACTCCATCCCCAGACGGTCCAGCTGATTTGGGAACAGTTCGGCGACGCACAGGTAGATCTGTTTGCCTCCCACGACTCTTCCCACTGCAGCCTGTACTATTCCCTGACCGAGGGCACGCTCGGCACGGATGCACTGGTGCACAGCTGGCCCCAGGGCCTACGCTTATATGCGTTTCCCCCAGTGAGCCTTCTCGCACGAGTACTGTGCAAGATCAGGGAGGACAAGGAGCAGGTCATGTTGGTCGCCCCGTATTGGCACGGCCAGACCTGGTTCTCAGAACTGCTACTCCTTGCGACAGCCCCTCCCTGGCCTATCCCTCTGAGACCGGACCTCCTCTCTCAGAGACGGGGCACCCTATGGCACCCGCGTCCAGCGCTCTGGAAGCTCCACGTGTGGCTTCTGGACGGACGCGGCAGGTTTGAGTGGCCTGCCACCTACGGTGGCCGCCATCATCACTTCCGCTAGGGCAGAGTCTACACGACACCTCTATGCGTTGAAGTGGAACCTCTTCGTCACCTGGTGCTCTTCCCGCCAAGAAGACCCCTGGAAATGCCCGATCGGGTCCGTGCTTGAGTTTCTCCAAGAGGGGCTGGAGCGAAGGCTGTCTCCCTCCACCCTGAAAGTGTATGTGGCGGCAATATCTGCCCATCACGACCTCTTGGGAGACAAAAAGGTAAGTCAGCACGACCTGATCATCAGGTTCCTGAGGGGGGCGAGGAGACTGAATCCTCCTCGCTCTCCTCTCGTTCCCTCTTGGGACCTCTCAGTAGTCTTAAGTGCTCTGCAGAGGCCTCCCTTTGAGCCTTTGCGGTCGGTCCATATTAAGTTTCTGTCGATGAAGACGGCTCTGCTGACCACATTGGCCTTGCTTAAGAGGGTCGGGGACCTGCAGGCATTTTCGGTTGACGAAGCGTGCCTAGAATTCGGGCCGGCTAACTCTCACGTGATCCTGAGACCCCGGCCTGGATATGTGCCCAAGGTTCCTACCACTCCCTTCAGAGATCAGGTAGTGAACCTGCAAGCGCTGCCTTTGGAGGAGGCAGACCCAGCCTTGGCATTGCTCTGTCCAGTACGCGCTCTCCGCGCTTACGTAGACATGACGCAGTGTTTCAGGACCTCAGACCAGCTCTTTGTCTGTTATGGTGGAGAGCGGAAGGGAAGAGCTCTCTCAAAGCAGTGGTTGTCTCACTGGATAGTGGACACCATTGTTTTGGCTTACCAGCAGCAAGGTCGACCATGTCCCCTTGGTGTGAGGGCACACTCCACCCGGAGTGTGGCCTCCTCTTGGGCTCTAGCGCATGGCGCCTCGCTAATAGACATCTGCAGAGCTGCAGGCTGGGCGACACCCAACACATTTGCCAGATTCTACAATCTCCGAGTGGAGCCAGTGTCCGACTATGTACTCGCCCCCCCGAGGGGCCGGTAATGGACCAGGCTCTGGTGTCTTCGCTTGCTCGCCACTCCACTCCACGGACTGGATACGTGCGACATTCTCCTCAGGTGAGCTCCCCGAGAGCCCTGAGCTCCTCCAGCACTGTCGACGCCGACATCAGTTCAGTCTGCCCTTTCGAGCCCAGACCCTCATGTCCGGCCAGGTGCCCCGTGTGCATGGTTCCCCTCCGGCGACCCCCACACGAGTATTTCCACCGTAAGCCTCCTCAGTGAGCAGGTGTATTTCCCTTGGCAAGCCCCTGCCACCCCTAGGGTTAAAAATCCACCTTCGGCTGGTACCCTAGAGTTTCCCATATGCAGCCCACAGCGGGTCATATGTGTACTCTCTAAGTCCTCCCCACGGGTAGGCTCATTGGCATTCCCTCACTGGGATATGCTTCCCAGTGTACCTTGGTAATCCTGTGATAAGTGGGAGTCCTACGGCCTTAAGTGGCGGGATCTCACACTTACGCAGGGCATCGGATGACAGCTGAGTGGCGCGGTTATGCTGGAACCCCCATTCGTCAGTCACTGACGTACGTCGGAGTGACTGAACGAAAGGAAACGTCTCGGTTACGTATGTAACCCTCATTCCCTGAGGAGGGAACGGAGACGTACGTTCCTTAGCCACGTCAGCTGTGCTGCTGGAACGCGGAGTTCAGATCTTGGCTCTGCAGCAGATACATAATGCGATGTTGCTAGCGTACTTCCTTATATACCCACGAGGTGGGGCGGAGTTACGCATGCAAATTCTGCATGCCCATGGCATTGGCACGCCATTGGGCGCTGTTAAACACCTCGAAGGTAATTGGCTTCTAGGCGAAACCCCCATTCGTCAGTCACTTACGTATGTATTCGTTCCCTCCGCAGGGAACGAGGGTTACATCCGTAACCGAGACGTTTTTTTTTCCATTGTCAGAAGTTTTCAGTTACCACTTTTTTGGCACCCTTCCGTTGGGGTACCTAGCACAGTAGTCCGGTAGTAATGGCTCGTTTCCACCAAGTGGTGCAGTGCGGTACAGTTCAGTGTTGGGGACCGTAAACCCTGATCCGGCTTGGCGTGGTGGAGCAATCAACGTCATTCACGTGCAAAGTAGAAAGAAGCCAATACGGAAGTGACTTAAATTGCAATTCAACGTCGGACCAGAAGGGAGCAGAATCTAATTGAGCCCCATGTTAAAATGCCCAAATGCCGTTTGTCTGCTGTCTGTTAGTCCTCAGCTCCAGCCACGTTGCCCATTTTCTGTTAACCGGGCCAAGATGCCAAGATGGCAACTGCCAGCTCGACCCTACTTTACGCTTCAAAACTGCTCTTCAGAATCCTATGGGTGACATCAAGGACACCACGTCCATATTTTTTTTTTTTACAGTCTATGGTTTTTCCTTGCAGCCTGCAGCCTTGGCTCAAACAAAGCGTGTCTTCAGTGATACTGGCCTTCATTCATAAAAAGATTCCATTAAACAATTTAAAATATACTGTCTTTATGTTTTTTCTACGTTCATTTGGAGATTAACTGTGTAATTGTTACGTTATAAAATGTATAAAAAACTTAAGTGTTTTGAGTTGCGATTAACCAGAAAAAATGTGTGATTAATCTAGTTCATTTTTGTAATCAATATATATATATATATATATATATATATATATATGAGGAGCTCTTTTCCAAAACGCTATAAATCCATTTCAATAGTTTTCAGGAAAATTGTTTTTTTTACCTAGACCTACACATTTTGTGAATATTCAATTTATCCTGTTAAAATGTTTTTTTGGCTCAGTCTGAACATGTTGAACACTGATTATTAAATCAAACAACAATATTGTTGATGATAAATTCAAAGTTAATACTTTTTTTTTTCAAAACGCTATAAATCCATTCATTTTTTTTCAAAACGCTATAAATCCATCAATTTTTTTATTTATTTATGGTTGTCTTTTTTTTTTTAACAACAACAAGAGAACATGCACCACACTGAAAAAAATGGTGTGTTGGATTTACATGATTTAATCATGTACATCGGTTCCACATGATTCAATTAAGTTAAACAAACATAATTTGTTCACATAATTTCAACATTAATGGAATTAAGTAATTTTTAAGTAAGCGAATTGAGTAGTCTTACAATGATTTTTATATATCGGCTCCCTA
>JARQWZ010007501.1:0-2500 GCA_033150135.1 Gobio occitaniae
AGTGGATCCCCCCCCCCCCCCCCCCCAAATGTTTATAACTTTGGGTGGGGTTGACTTATTTTCATGGGAGTAACTTTTTTCGTCTCCTGAATCCTTGCCGAGTCCAACGATACCAGACTTGCCAGGTTTCGGCATATGGTTTGTGCAGCGTTGTAATTTAGCGCTTTAAAAACGTTAGCCGATATCTTCAAAACTGCTAGTCTGATCGAGACGAAACCAGCGTCAGAAGTTCAGAAACATAGGCCGATAGCTAAACGCAAATGCCCAAATGTCAAAATATTGATAGTAAGGGGGAGTAAAATCCAATCAAAGTCAGGTGTCAGTAATTTTTCAGTCTAAAACTCCAAAACAAAATGAGATATTTTCACCAAAATTGACACACACATGTATGGGCTCAGTCCGAGGATTGAGCCTCTTGGTGGCGCTATAATTAAACAAAATATGACGTTGGTCTGCTGCTGCTTCCTTGTCTGCTTCTGTTGCGCTTGGCGCCGGTATTGCTGCTTGCAGCTATATTTGTTATTATTATTATTATCATTGAAAACTACTAATATTTCTAATATATTTTTTAAATTCTTTGTTGATTTAATTTTGTATTTACTTTAAAACCTATTATATATATATATATATATATATATAAGAAATGTAGTATTTATGGAGCATTTAAAAATGTAATATATATTTTTTTAAAAACATATCAAATATTTTATTTGTAAATGCAAATTAGATTAAAAATTATTAGTTAAAATTATTCATTTAATTTTAATTAATAAAATAAAAAATAAAAAATGTATTAGTTTTATTTGTAGTTTATTAAAAAAATATTACAAGAGTTTATTTGTAGTTTGTTAAAAGTTGTATTAGTTAAAATGATTAATTTTGTAAATTTAGTGTTACTATTTTATAATCTAATTTGCTCTCCATCTCTGGTCGTAATTGTGCATGAAAAAAACTATTCATAAATAAAAATATTCATATTAAATATTAATAATCAAACTTTAATAAAACAGAGTTTTAGTTCTAACTCGTTCATTTGGTTTGTGTGGCACCAAATTTTATTTCCATTTTTTCAATAATGAATATTTGCTCTAGAAATATGTATTTTTCTATTAAAAGTGTGTCATAATTCTATTGGTCCAGAGAGTCCATGAATTTTTTTTTCGGTCAGTTTGTGTGTGTTTATTACACAACCCAGTCTTTATATGGGCGAGTGTGAAGCGGCCCACTAAAGCTCCAGATGTGTTTGATTTGGTTTGGCAGTTTTCCTACAGCGTCAGCTCCGCACAGAAGGAATGTTCCAGGTGTTTCTTTAATCACGAGTGGATTCAGGAGAACGACAGGAACCAGATCCTCTCAGAGCAGAGGAGGGCACATTTACATTTGACACACGCTCTTCTGATTGGCTGTTGTCTGTGATTGATTTGGTTGCGAGTGCAGTGCTCCTGCAGAGAGACTCCGCCCACACGCTCTTCTGATTGGCTGTTGTCTGTGATTGATTTGGTTGTGAGTGCAGTGCTCCTGCAGAGAGGCTCCGCCCACACGCTCTTCTGATTGGCTGTTGTCTGTGATTGATTTGGTTGTGAGTGCAGTGCGTCTGCAGAGAGGCTCCGCCCACACGCTCTTCTGATTGGCTGTTGTCTGTGATTGATTTGGTTGTGAGTGCAGTGCGTCTGCAGAGAGGCTCCGCCCACACGCTCTTCTGATTGGCTGTTGTTTGTGATTGATTTGGTTGTGAGTGCAGTGCACATGCAGAGAGGCTCCGCCCACACGCTCTTCTGATTGGCTGTTGTCTGTGATTGATTTGGTCTTGAGTGCAGTGCGTCTGCAGAGAGACTCCGCCCACACGCTCTTCTGATTGGCTGTTGTCTGTGATTGATTTGGTCTTGAGTGCAGTGCGTCTGCAGAGAGACTCCGCCCACACGCTCTTCTGATTGGCTGTTGTTTGTGATTGATTTGGTCTTGAGTGCAGTGCGTCTGCAGAGAGGCTCCGCCCACACGCTCTTCTGATTGGCTGTTGTCTGTGATTGATTTGGTCTTGAGTGCAGTGCGTCTGCAGAGAGACTCCGCCCACACGCTCTTCTGATTGGCTGTTGTCTGTGATTGATTTGGTCTTGAGTGCAGTGCGTCTGCAGAGAGACTCCGCCCACACGCTCTTCTGATTGGCTGTTGTTTGTGATTGATTTGGTCTTGAGTGCAGTGCGTCTGCAGAGAGGCTCCGCCCACACGCTCTTCTGATTGGCTGTTGTCTGTGATTGATTTGGTCTTGAGTGCAGTGCGTCTGCAGAGAGACTCCGCCCACACGCTCTTCTGATTGGCTGTTGTTTGTGATTGATTTGGTCGTGAGTGCAGTGCACATGCAGAGAGGCTCCGCCCACACGCTCTTCTGATTGGCTGTTGTTTGTGATTGATTTGGTTGTGAGTGCAGTGCACATGCAGAGAGGCTCCGCCCACACGCTCTTCTGATTGGCTGTTGTCTGTGATTGATTTGGTCTTGAGTGCA
>JARQWZ010007501.1:12500-36428 GCA_033150135.1 Gobio occitaniae
ATCAAAACCGACCGATATTTAAATGTATTAATAGAACAAAACCGACCGATATTTACATTTATTAATAGAACAAAACTGTCCGATATTTAAATTTATTAATAGAACCAATCCGACCGATATTTAAATGTATTAATAGAACAAAACTGACCGATATTTAAATTTATTAATAGAACCAAACCGACCAATATTTAAATGTATTAGTAGAACCAAAGCGACCGATATTTAAATGTATTAATAGATCAAAACCGACCGATATTTAAATTTATTAATAGAACAAAACTGACCGATTTATTTAAATTTATTAATAGAACCAATCCGACCGATATTTAAATGTATTAATAGAACAAAACTGACCCACATTTAAATGTATTAATAGAACAAAACTGACCGATATTTAAATGTATTAATAGAACAAAACTGACCGATATTTAAATGTATTAATAGAACAAAACTGACCGATATTTAAATTTATTAATAGAACCAAACCGACCAATATTTAAATGTATTAGTAGAACCAAACCGACAGATATTTAAATGTATTAATAAAACCAAACCGACCGATATTTAAATGTATTAATAGATCAAAACCGACCGATATTTAAATGTATTAATAGAACAAAACTGACCGATTTATTTAAATTTATTAATAGAACCAATCCGACCGATATTTAAATGTATTAATAGAACAAAACTGACCCACATTTAAATGTATTAATAGAAACAAACTGACCGATATTTAAATGTATTAATAGAATAAAACCGACCGATATTTAAATTTATTAATAGAACAAAACCGACCGATATTTAAATGTATTAATAGAACAAAACCGACTGATATTTAAATGTATTAATAGAACCAAACTGACCGCTATTTAAATGTATTAATAGAACAAAACCGACCGATATTTAAATGTATTAATAGAACAAAACCGACTGATATTTAAATGTATTAATAGAACCAAACTGACCGATATTTAAATGTATTAATAGAACCAAACCAACCGATATTTAAATGTATTAATAGAACAAAACTGACCAATATTTACATTAATTAATAGAACCAAACCAACCAATGTTTAAATGTATCAATAGAACAAAACTGACAGATATTTAAATGTATTAATAGAACAAAACCAACCGATATTTAAATGTATCAATAGAACAAAACCGACCGATATTTAAATGTATTAATAGAACAAAACCGACCGATATTTAAATGTATTAATAGAACCAAACCAACAATATTTAAATGTATTAATAGAACAAAACCAACACTATTTAAATGTATTAATAGAACAAAACCGACCGATATTTAAATGTATTAATAGAACCAAACCAACAATATTTAAATGTATTAATAGAACAAAACCGACCAATATTTAAATGTATTAATAGAACCAAACCGACCGATATTTAAATGTATTAATAGAACAAAACCGACCGATATTTAAATGTATTTTATAGAACAAAACCGACCGATATTTAAATGTATTAATAGAACCAAACCAACCGATATTTAAATGTATCAATAGAACAAAACCGACCGATATTTAAATGTATTAATAGAACCAAACCAACAATATTTAAATGTATTAATAGAACAAAACCGACCAATATTTAAATGTATTAATAGAACCAAACCGACCGATATTTAAATGTATTAATAGAACAAAACCGACCGATATTTAAATGTATTAATAGAACAAAACCGACCGATATTTAAATGTATTAATAGAACCAAACCAACAATATTTAAATGTATTAATAGAACAAAACCAACACTATTTAAATGTATTAATAGAACAAAACCGACCGATATTTAAATGTATTAATAGAACCAAACCAACAATATTTAAATGTATTTATAGAACAAAACCGACCGATATTTAAATGTATTAATAGAACCAAACCGACCGATATTTAAATGTATTAATAGAACAAAACCGACCGATATTTAAATGTATTAATAGAACAAAACCGACCGATATTTAAATGTATTAATAGAACAAAACCGACCGATATTTAAATGTATTAATAGAACAAAACCGACCGATATTTAAATGTATTAATAGAACCAAACCAACAATATTTAAATGTATTAATAGAACAAAACCAACAATATTTAAATGTATTAATAGAACAAAACCGACCGATATTTAAATGTATTAATAGAACCAAACCGACAGATATTTAAATGTATTAATAGAACCAAACCAACAATATTTAAATGTATCAATAGAACCAAACCAACCAATATTTAAATCTCGCACTGAATAAAACCGACCGATATTTAAATCTCGCACTGAATAAAACCGACCGATATTTAAATCTCGCACTGAATAAAACCGGCCGATATACAGTCTTTACTGGTCTCCTGAATCCTCCGTCTAGATAAATGTTACTCAAGCGCGTCTCATCTTGTCATTTAGTCTTCAGCCCCATCAGGAGATGAGTGTCTCCTTCATTGATTCTGGAGAGATTCAGCTCATTAATATTGAGTTATGATCAGAGATGCAGTGAAGCGGTGTCCTCGTTCTCCCGCTGCATGTAAATGAGAGGAACTCTAGTGTTTGATTAGAGACGCCTCATATGTATGCAGCAGGTCAGGCCGTTTGCATCCTCGTTTGGGAAATTAGAATATGCTGAATGACTCCAGGCCTCTGTTGACTTTTATATTCATCCCTGAATCATAAGTCGGTAATTTGATGCACTTAAGCTTGAGTCATATTCATCATAACGCCTCTGTGTCTCTCAGGGAGGAGGATGAGTTTTCCGAGCTTCGCTCCGATCTCAGTCAGAGCCAGCAGGAGGTTAATGAGGACAATCAGGACCCCGACCAGGCGTCCATCTCACTGCCTGAAAACCAGTCCACACTGGTCACTGCGGACATGGGTGAGGAACGCTCACCAAAAATCTGATGGATGCCTGAAATCTGAAACATGACGGCAGCCTGTCAAAAACATGTCCACATTACATCCCAACATCAAAACAGAATCAAATATTGTAAAAAAAGTAAAGTTGTAAAACTTGTCTGAAAGTTTTGTAAGCTTCCTAGCAATTTTTATCATGTTGTTAGCATGTCTTAGCATTATTTTGTTAACCTCTTACCTGTCACCGTCCCGCTGGCGGGACACCTGGCACTCTTTTTTTGATCTGCTTTTTTTCGTATCATATATTTGAGTAATTATCACAAATTGGGTATCATTCGAAAGCTTACGAACTCAGAATTCATCCTGTGAAACCCGTTTTGAAATTGGACGTTGCGTTACCATGGAAACGGTACTTTAAATTATTCTAGCGGGCTCCTCCCCTAGTGGGCGTCGTCATGTTTTATATTACAACATTTATTTTAACTACTTTATAATAAAAATCTTTTCTAATCTTGACAAAACACATATCGTCGGAGAGTCTCAGGGTTCCATATTTGGTGACCATTTTGTGATGGAAGGGATATTTGGACAGAAATTTACAGAAAAATGCATCAAAAAAACAATCAATGGAATATGTGTGACACCCGTTGGCTATTTGTGGTACAGCGCCTAAACAAAATCTCATGGGAACTTCAATTTTTGAGATATCAACTTCAAATTTGGAACACAACTTAGTTAGACAAATGGCTTCGATTTTATAGTAATTTTAGATTAAAACATTTTTGTAAAATATATATTTTATATAAAATAAAAATATTTAGTACAGTATTTTTTATTTACAGTAAATTTAAATTTCCATAACTTTTTCATACTTTCATATTTTGAATTGTGTTCACTTCAGCAATAATCTGTCGAGTGTCTGCTTTAAAACAAGACCAAACTTAGGTCTTTATTCCAAATCATTCTTGAATTACAGCCCTTTAAGTTTTGATAGTGCATTTTCATGTGTATTCTCAAAAAGTGGGGTGACAGGTAAGGGGTTTTTAACATGTTTGTAGCATATTGTAGTACATTGCTAGCATGAATTAGCATGTTACAATTTTGCTAACATGTTTTATCATGCTGCTAGTATGTTTTAACTCGTTGATAGCATGATTTAACATGTTGCTAGTATGTTTTAACACATAGCTATTATGACTTAGCATGTTTATAGCATGTTTTTTTTTCTTTTAGCTTTTTAAACCGCATCTCCTCCTAGACTAGAAAGCTAAAACCACCAAACTCAGCTCAGGCCTTCATATATGCTAATTCATGTGAGCAAAATGCTAAAACGTACTAGCAACATGCTCATTAATGCTAACGATGTGCTAATTATTGCTAGCAGCATGTTAAATAATGCTAGCATAGTATATGCAAGCATTTTAGCATTTTGCTTGCATGAATTAGAATGTTATTAGGATGTGTTGTCAAATTGTTAACATGTTATGTTTTTACACATTGCTAGTGTTTAAGCTTGCTGCTAGCATTGGATTAGCATGTTGCTAGTTTGTTTTAATACCTAGCTAGTATGACTTGGCATTTTTCTATCATGTTTTAACACCTTGCTAGTATGACTTGGAATGTTTTGTTTTAGCACATTGTTAGCATTATTTAACATGTTGTTAGTATGTTTTAACAGAGCTAGTATGACTTAGCATTTAGCACATTGCTAGTGTTTTGACATGTTGTTAACATGTCTTACCACATTGATAAGTTGTCTTAGCAGATTGCTAAAATGTTTTAACACATTGTTAGTGCTTAAACATGTTGTTAGCATGTCTTCTAGCATTTTAACATGTTGTTAGCATGTCTTACCACATTGATAAGTTGTCTTAGCACGTTTGCTAACATGTTTAAACACATTGCTAGTGTTTTAACATGTTGTTACCATGTCTTGGCACATTGATAAGTTGTCTTAGCACGTTGGTAACATGTTTTAACACATTGCTAGTGTTTAAACATTTTGTTAGCATGTCTTAACACATTGAGAAGTTGCCTTAGCACGTTGCTAACATGTTTTAACACATTGCTAGTGTTTAAACATTTTGTTAGCATGTCCTAACACATTGATAAGTCTTAGCACGTTGTTAACATGTTTTAACACATGCCAGTGTTTTAACATGTTGTTAGCATTTCTTACCACATTGATAAGTTGTCTTAGCACGTTGCTAACATGTTTTAACACATTGCTAGTGTTTTAACATTTTGCTAGCATGTCTTAACACATTGAGAAGTTGCCTTAGCACGTTGCTAACATGTTTTAACACATTGCTAGTGTTTAAACATTTTGTTAGCATGTCCTAACACATTGATAAGTCTTAGCACGTTGTTAACATGTTTTAACACATGCCAGTGTTTTAACATGTTGTTAGCATTTCTTACCACATTGATAAGTTGTCTTAGCACGTTTGCTAACATGTTTTAACACATTGCTAGTGTTTTAACATGTTGTTACCATGTCTTAGCACATTGATAAGTTGCCTTAGAACGTTTTAACACATTGCCAGTGTTTTAACATGTTGTTAGCATGTCTTACCACATTGATAAGTTGTCTGAGCACGTTGCTAACATGTTTTAACACATTGCTAGTGTTTTAACATTTTGCAAGCATGTCCTAACACATTGATAAGTTGCCTTAGCACGTTGTTAACATGTTTTAACACATTGCTAGTGTTTAAACATTTTGTTAGCATTTCCTAACACATTGATAAGTTGTCTTAGCGCGTTGTTAACATGTTTAAACACATAGCCAGTGTTTTAACATGTTGTTAGCATTTCTTACCACATTGATAAGTTGTCTTAGCACGTTGATAACATGTTTTAACACATAGCCAGTGTTTTAACATGTTGTTAGCATGTCCTAACACATTGATAAGTTGTCTTAGCGCGTTGTTAACATGTTTAAACACATAGCCAGTGTTTTAACATGTTGTTAGCATTTCTTACCACATTGATAAGTTGTCTTAGCACATGTTTTAACACATTGCTAGCGTTTAAACATGTTGTTAGCATGTCTTACCACATTGATAAGTTGCCTTAGCACATTGCTAACATGTTTTAACACATAGCCATTGTTTTAACATGTTGTTAACATTTCTTACCACATTGATAAGTTGTCTTAGCACGTTGCTAACATGTTTAAACACATAGCCAGTGTTTTAACATGTTGTTAGCATTTTTAACCACATTGATAAGTTGTCTTAGCACGTTGCTAACATGTTTAAACACATAGCCAGTGTTTTAACATGTTGTTAGCATTTCTTACCACATTGATAAGTTGTCTTAGCACGTTGCTAACATGTTTTAACACATTGCTAGTGTTTTAACATGTTGTTACCATGTCTTAGCACATTGATAAGTTGCCTTAGTACGTTTTAACACATTGCCAGTGTTTTAACATGTTGTTAGCATGTCTTACCACATTGATAAGTTGTCTTAGCACGTTGCTAACATGTTTTAACACATTGCTAGTGTTTAAACATTTTGTTAGCATGTCCTAACACATTGATAAGTTGTCTTAGCACGTTGCTAACATGTTTTAACACATTGCTAGTGTTTTAACATTTTGCTAGCATGTCCTAACACATTGATAAGTTGCCTTAGCACGTTGCTAACATGTTTTAACACATTGCTAGTGTTTAAACATTTTGTTAGCATGTCCTAACACATTGATAAGTTGCCTTAGCACGTTGCTAACATGTTTTAACACATTGCTAGTGTTTAAACATTTTGTTAGCATGTCCTAACACATTGATAAGTTGTCTTAGCACGTTGCTAACATGTTTTAACACATAGCCAGTGTTTTAACATGTTGTTAGCATTTCTTACCACATTGATAAGTTGTCTTAGCACATGTTTTAACACATTGCTAGCGTTTAAACATGTTGTTAGCATGTCTTACCACATTGATAAGTTGCCTTAGCACATTGCTAACATGTTTTAACACATAGCCATTGTTTTAACATGTTGTTAGCATTTCTTACCACATTGATAAGTTGTCTTAGCACGTTGCTAACATGTTTAAACACATAGCCAGTGTTTTAACATGTTGTTAGCATTTCTTACCACATTGATAAGTTGTCTTAGCACGTTTGCTAACATGTTTTAACACATTGTTAGTGTTTTAACAAGTTGCTAGCACTTGTTAGCACATTAACTTTTCTTAGCATGTTGCTAGCATGGTTTAACATCTTGCTAGCATGTTTTGGCACGTAACAGCGTGAATTAACATGTTGTTAACACATTGCTAGCATGTTTTATCATGATGTTACGATGTGTATCACATTGGTACCTTGCATTAGCATGTTTTAGCTAGTTTTAGCACATTTCTAGCATGTATAACACTTTTACTAGAAACAAAATTCCGTGGGCTAGAAGGGAACCATAAGGGCGAGAAACTCTGATTCATTGGCTTCAGATGATTCGATTGCACCCCATGACAAAAACGTATGGAATACAAGTTGATTCGTCAAAACATTCTCGAATAACATGCGAATGGATTCAACGAAGGACACGCCAAAATGAACGTGAGGCTGTATCTCCACAATGCTTTAGCGTATTCTGACCAAACTTGGTGTGTATGACAGCCATGACCTGAGGTTTTTTTTTTTTTTATTTGATTGTTTAGTTAACAGGGACAATGCACATTAATAAAACATTTCTGTAAATGCACCAGAATTAGCCTAAAGGCTATTTTTCATCTGTAGTCCCTGAAGGTTACCTGTAGTCCCTGTAGGTTACCTGCACAATTTCAGCGCAGCGCCACCTAGTGGTCAGGGGATATGAAAAATGGCTCTTTTTGCTTATAACTTATGTACGTTTTGGCCAAAAATCAAAACTGGTCTCTTTAGATTTGGTGCAGCATGCAGAGTCGAATGATTTCCAATTTTACCATATCGGCCATTGTGGGTGTCGGCCATTTTGTATTTTATAGTAAAATGCTATATTTTTTTACGAATGCATTGGCGTATTGTTACAAAACTCAGTATGTGTCTTCGGCACCATGCCCTGACAGTACTCAAAAAGTTTCAGGGCAGCGCAAAATCAAATCGTATCATCTTCAGACCATGCCGACAAAAGTTATGGATTTCGTGTTAATATATGAAACCGTTTTCGTATACCGCATCAACGAATTTGATGGCATGATTCCAAAACGTCTCTTGAGGCTGTATCTCTGCAATGCTTTGGCATATTGACACCAAACTTTGCGTGTCATTGTCACCTCACTCTGACCACACCACATCAATTTGGTCACAGCGCCATCTATTGGTCAAAAGTGATAAACCATTCAATCATATTACTTGTGATTGTATTTATAATTTTTCAGCCATTTCAACTAAAATCATCTTAATATGTTGTTAATTGCTCATTGCTGCAGTTGGTCTGATGCTCCCAGCGATATTGGCATGACTTGTTGTGGTTTCTTTGTGCTTGGCCCCTTGATTGCTGCTTGCAGCTATATTTATTATTATTATTCCGCTGCTTCTTCTTCCACTGTGGAAGTCTATGGCAGCCCATATAACCCCTTACGGGAAAGTTACTAAATTTAGCTCACAGATAGAGGATAGTCTAAACTGTCAACATAGCAAATTTTTTGTCTCTAACTCAATCCCTCTAGCGCCACCATCTGTCCAAATTTGAAAACACGTTTACGCTAGTAACTTTTGAAACGAAAGAGCTAGAAACAAAATTCCTTGGGCTAAAGGGAACAATAAGGGCTAGAAACTCTGATTCATTGGCTTAAGATGATTCGATTGCACCCCATGACAAAAACGTATGGAATACAAGTTGATTCGTCAAACCGTTCTCGAATAACATGCGAATGGATTCACGAAGAACACGCCAAAATGAACGTGAGGCTATATTTCCAAAATGTTTTAACATATTCTGACCATATCTTGTGGGTGTTATGACAGCCATGACCTGAGGTTACCTGCACAATTTCAGCGCAGCGCCACCTAGTGGTCAGGAGATATGATAAATGCCTCTTTTTGCATGTAATCAAATCTGGTCTCTTTAGATTTGGTGCAGCATGCCGAGTCGAACGATTCCCAATTTTACCATATCGGCCATTTTGGGTGTCGGCCATTTTGTATTTTGTAGTAAAATGCTTATTTTTTTTGCGAACGCATTGGTGTATCGTTACGAAACTCGGTATGTGTCTTCGGCACCATGCCCTGACAGTACTCAAAAAGTTTCAGGGCAGCGCAAAATCAAATCGTATCATCTTCAGAGCATGCCGGCAAAAGTTATGGATTTTCGGAAAAGTTATGGAAGTTATGGTATTGATAGACAAAACCATTTTCGGATATAGCACCAACAAATTTGATGGCATGATGCCAAAAATGACTCTTGGCGTAAATTTGCCATTATGACACCAATCTTTGCGTGTCATTGTCACCTCACTCTGACCACACCACATCAATTTGGTCACAGCGCCATCTATTGGTCATAAGTGATAAACCATTAAATCATATTAGTAGTGATTGTATTTATGATTATTCAACGATTTTGCCTAAAATCATCTTAATATGTTGTTAATTGCTCATGTTTGCAGTTGGTCTGATGCTCATGAGTTCTCATGAGTTTAGATTGTGTTATTTACTTCAAAATGATGCTATTAAAGTGATGAATGTCACGGTTCTGTGCTCATCCAGGGTTTTTCCCACGAGCGCTTTTGTGTTTCATTGCTTTTGTATGACGGCAAATTCCCTGCGGTGCAGTTTGGGAATATTAAAACAGCTCTGGATCAATAATCTGCTCATGTCAGTGATCGTATTGATTCATATGAGTTGTGATTTACTCTGGTTTTTCCATTTCGTTTGCTTGTTGTTGTTGGATGAGCAGGTCTGTTATTGCTGTTATAGTCTGACTTCATGGAGTTCACAGGTATGGCTCGTTTTAATTTAATTTAAAATATTTTGGAGAAATAAAAAGTCACAATTGTTGTCCTGTTGCCACAAATATACCCGTGAGACTTATGACTGGTGAGGTTTTGTGCTCCAGGGTCACATTTATGCATTTGGCAGATGCTTTTATCCAAGGTGACTTACATTTGCATTCAAGTTTTACACTTTATCAGCCTTTGCTTTCCCTCGGAATCGAACCCATGACCTTGGCATTGCAATTTGAGTGACAGGAAGGCTTCATTCACTTCCCTGTTATTGTTGTGCTCCATAAATAAATGACTCAGCCAAACTAGGATGCGAGTGCAGTTTCATGTTATAAATACAGAGAAAGCCTCAGGAATAGTCTCCGAGGACACTAAATGTACCGTGTCTGTTTCCACAGATAACTGCAGTGACCTGAACTCGGAGCTCCAGCGGGTTCTGACCGGACTGGAGAGTGTGTTGTGCGGCCGTAAGAAGAGCACGTGCAGCCTGTCTGTGGCGGAGGTGGACAGACACATCGAGCAGCTAACCACGGCCAGCGAACACTGTGATCTGGCCATTAAGGTAAAACACGTGGGTCATAAGCCCCGCCCATTCTCCATGTAATCCAATGGGACGCGAGCCAAAATAAAAATCCAATTACATTTTCCGAAGATAGTTTCAGTCAGTTTTCATCACGCAGACGTATGTTCAAGTGTTCGTTTTCCCAGTAAGTTTGGTTTTAGTTAGTCGGTTTTCTATAAAAGCGAGATGATTGACAGCTGTGCTATCAAATGAGACTGTGGGAGTGGGATTGGGGGCGGGACCTCGGTCTCCGAGTGACGTCGTCTGCAAAGGGCGTTTCTGGGATATTTTGGCTTCATTTTTCTACAGTGGAAGGAAGTCGAGACGCATCCTTTTTTACTGATTATAGTAAAAACCGTTCCACATGGACAAGAAGAAAACCTGGAAAACTTTGTCAAATCCACTGACGAACTCAACACAAAGCCTAAATAAAAATCCAGTTACATTTTCCGAAGATGGTCTATCAGATTTCATCATATGTTCAAGTGTTTGTTTTCCCAATAAGTTTGGTTTTAGTTAGTCGGTTTTCTATAAAACCAGGTGTGACGTCATGATTGACAGCTGTGCTATCGAATGAGACTGTGGGAGTGGGATTGGGGGCGGGACCTCCGTCTCCACCAGAGAACAATGTGATCTGGCCATTAAGGTAAAACACGTCTCGCATGTCCTGAAAAGTGATCGCCCCCTAGTGGGTCATAAACCCCGCCCATTCTCCATGTCATCCAATAGGACGCGAGCCAAAATAAAAATCCAATTACATTTTCCGAAGATAGTTTCTGTCAGTTTTCATCACGCAGACGTATGTTCAAGTGTTCGTTTTTCTAGTAAGTTTGGTTTTAGTTGTTCGATTTTCTATAAACGATTGACAATGATTGACAGCTGTGCTATCGAATGAGACTGTGGGAGCAGGATTGGGGGCGGGACCTCGGTCTCCGAATGACGTCTTCTGCAAACAGCATTTCTGGGATATTTTGGCTTTATTTTTCTACAGTGGAAGGAAGTCGAGATGCATCGTCCGTCTATTTTTACTGATTATAGTAAAAACCGTTCCACATGGACAAGAAGAAAACCTGGAAAACTTTGTCAAATCCGCTGACGAACTCAACACAAAGCCTAAATAAAAATCCAGTTACATTTTCCGAAGATGGTTTCTGTCAGATTTCATCGTATGTTCAAGTGTTTGTTTTCCCAATAAGTTTGGTTTTAGTTAGTTTTCTATAAAAACCAGGTGTGACGTCATGATTGACAGCTGTGCTATCGAATGAGACTGTGGGAGCAGGATTGGGGCGGGACCTCGGTCTCCGAGTGGCGTCATCTGCAAAAAGCGTTTCTGGGATATTTTGGCTTCATTTTTCTACAGTGGAAGGAAGTCGAGACGCATCGTCCGTGTTTTTTTACTGATTATAGTAAAACCTGGAAGAAAGAAGAAAACCTGTAAAACGTTGTCAAATCCAGTGACGAACTCAACACAAAGCCTAAATAAAAATCCAGGTACATTTTCCGAAGATCTGGCCCTTAGGTAAAACACGTCTCGCATGTCCTGAAAAGTGATCGCCCTCTAGTGGGTCATAAACCCCGCCCATTCTCCATGTAATGCAATGGGATGCGAGCCAAAATAAAAATCCAATTACATTTTCCGAAGATGGTTTCTGTCATTTTAGGTCGTTTTCATCACGCAGACGTATGTTCAAGTGTTTGTTTTCCTTGTAAGTTTGGTTTAAGTTAGTCGGTTTTCTATAAAACCAGGTGTGACGTCATGATTGACAGCTGTGCTATCGAATGAGACTGTGGGAGTGGGATTGGGGGCGGGACCTCGGTCTCCTCTAGAAAACACTGTGATCTGGCCATTAAGGTAAAACACGTCTCGCATGTCCTGAAAAGTGATCGCCCCCTAGTGGGTCATAAACTCCGCCCATTCTCCATGTAATCCAATGGGACGCGAGCCAAAATAAAAATCCAGTTACATTTTCCAAAGATGGTTTCTGTCATTTTAGGTCGTTTTCAGCATGCAGACGTATGTTCAAGTGTTTGTTTTTCCAGTAAGTTTGGTTTAAGTTAGTCGGTTTTCTATAAAAGCGAGATGATTGACAGCTGTGCTATCGAATGAGACTGCGGGAGCAGGATTGGGGGCGGGACCTCGGTCTCCGAGTGACATCATCTGCAAACAGTGTTTCTGGGATATTTTGGCTTCATTTTTCTACAGTGGAAGGAAGTCGAGACGCATCGTCCGTGGATCTGAATGACTTTGGGAAGCTGTTCCCGACGCTCATATCCTCAATAATGAACTCCAGGCTGAGGCTGACTTTACCTCTGGCCTCCAGCGCTCCTGACTGGCCTTATTCATGCACAACTGGAGAAACATGACAACTTTGCATTTTGATCTCACTGCTGTCTGTATCAGGCATAACATTATGACCAGGTGAATAACACGGATGATCTCTTGTTAGTGGGTGGGATATATTAGGCAGCAAGTGAACATTTTGTCCTCAGAGTTGATGTGTTATGGTGCGTTCACACCGGACGCGATTCACGCGAGGGATTTACATGTTAAGTCAATGCAGAGACGCGAAATGGCATTCTGCGGCGCGATTGAGGCGGCGCGAGGGACGCGAATTGAGCGCTTTGAACACGCAAATCCTGCGAATCGCTCAAGTTGAAAAATCTGAACTTTGGCGGATATTTCGCCGCATTAACCAATCAGCAGCTTGCTCTAGTAGTGACAACAATGAGGAGAAAATCTGTATATTAATATCTGGTTCAGACAATATGATTATCATGTGATAACATTAAATGACATGAAACACAACCCAGTCTCTTTTTGTTAAATGCAAGTTTATGTATGATCAATAATACAAAAGTATAATTAAAATGTATAAAAAGCTACACATTAAATAAAGCGAACAATTCAGTCAAACATTCAAAGTCAGTGCTAGTCGGCTAAAGTTACAACTGCAACGTACAGTTATAGCCTAAAAATATAAAGTAATGAAACTTCTCTTTGCCTTCAGTCTAAACGATTTGCCAGGGAACAAATTATAGATCCATGAGAGCAAAGATCGGCCGTTACAAGACGAATTATATCTGGAGCCGCCACAGAGACATCAGAGCCAGCGGCAGAAGAACTGGCTGAGGAAAGGCTGATCTCACCGGGTTAATGAGCGCCGCTGATCCACTGGAGCTCACACACACACACACACACACCAGATCACATGTTCAAATAGGCACTCTTTATATAAATAAACCACTGATTTGAGCTTTAAACCACTACATTATCGACTGAAAAAGTCTTAAAACTACATTTTGTCACACATTAACAGTAGATTTTAACAAAAAAAAGACGTGTAAACACAGCCCATGTCAGACATTTCTCAACGAGACGAGCCGCTGGCAGAAGCCCCGCCCATGAGGAGAATCACGTCTGTTGTGCAGTGAATGTCACGCGATTGAAGCAAGTAAACTCAAAATGTTCAAGCGTCCACCTTCGAGCGAATCGCGTCCGGTGTGAACGCCACATTAGAAGCAGGAAAAATGGGCAAGCGTAAGGATATGAGCAAGTTTGACTAGGACCAGATTGACTCGGCCTCCAAATTTCCCAGATCTCAATCCAGTCGAGCATCTGTGGGATGAGCTGAACAAACAAATCCGATCCATGGAGGCCCCGCCTCACAACTTACAGGACTTAAAGGATCTGCTGCTAACATCTTGGTGCCTGATCCCACAGCACAGCTTCAGGGGTCTAGAGGAGTCCATGTCTCGACGGGTCAGGGCTGTTGTGTAACATGCGTGAGAGAGTCTGTGTGTGACCTGTGTGTGTGTGTGTGTGTGTGTGTGTGCAGACGGTGGAGGAGATCGAGGGCGCTCTGGGCCGTGATTTCTACCCCAGTCTGTGTGAGGAGCGTGTGCGCTGGGAGAAGGAGCTGGCCGGCCTGCGGGAGGAGAACGAGAGCCTGACTGCGATGCTCTGCCGGAAAGAGGAAGATCTCAACCGCACCAAAGCCACCATGAGCACCATCCGGGAGGAGCGGGACCGGCTGCGCAGACGCGTGAGTGGGGTTGGGTAGCGAAACCCGGAGCCAATATGGCCCCGGTGCTTATATAACCGGTATGTACCGGACCGAATCAGAACGCAGATTTCGGTGCCAAAATTTAAACGTGCTTTCGCGCTTTGGCCGAGCCAGAGACAGACGCTCAGCGCTCGTTACATCACATCTCATGACAACTATTCAGTGTTTTCAACCACATCTCATGACAACTATTCAGTGTTTTCAACCACATCTCATGACAACTATTCAGTGTTTTCAACCACATCTCATGACAACTATTCAGTGTTTTCAACCACATCATGACAACTATTCAGTGTTTTCAACCACATCTCATGACAACTATTCAGTGTTTTCAACCACATCTCATGACAACTATTCAGTATTTTCAACCACAACTCATGACAACTATTCAGTGTTTTCAACCACAACTCATGACAACTATTCAGTATTTTCAACCACATCTCACGACAACTATTCAGTGTTTTCAACCACATCTCATGACAACTATTCAGTGTTTTCAACCACATCTCATGACAACTATTCAGTGTTTTCAACCACATCTCATGACAACTATTCAGTATTTTCAACCACATCTCATGACAACTATTCAGTATTTTCAACCACAACTCATGACAACTATTCAGTGTTTTCAACCACAACTCATGACAACTATTCAGTATTTTCAACCACATCTCACGACAACTATTCAGTATTTTCAACCACATCTCACGACAACTATTCAGTGTTTTCAACCACATCTCACGACAACTATTCAGTATTTTCAACCACATCTCATGACAACTATTCAGTATTTTCAACCACATCTCATGACAACTATTCAGTATTTTCAACCACAACTCATGACAACTATTCAGTGTTTTCAACCACAACTCATGACAACTATTCAGTGTTTTCAACCACATCTCATGACAACTATTCAGTATTTTCAACCACATCTCACGACAACTATTCAGTGTTTTCAACCACAACTCATGACAACTATTCAGTGTTTTCAACCACAACTCATGACAACTATTCAGTATTTTCAACCACATCTCATGACAACTATTCAGTATTTTCAACCACAACTCATGACAACTATTCAGTGTGTTCAACCACTTCTCATGACAACTATTCAGTGTTTTCAACCACATCTCATGACAACTATTCAGTGTTTTCAACCACATCTCATGACAACTATTCAGTATTTTCAACCACATCTCATGACAACTATTCAGTATTTTCAACCACATCTCACGACAACGATTCAGTGTTTTCAACCACAACTCATGCCAACTATTTAGTCTTTTCAACCACAACTCACGACAACTATTCAGTATTTTCAACCACATCTCACGACAACTATTCAGTGTTTTCAACCACAACTCATGACAGCTATTCAGTATTTTCAACCACATCTCATGACAACTATTCAGTATTTTCAACCACATCTCATGACAACTATTCAGTGTTTTCAACCACAACTCATGACAACTATTCAGTGTTTTCAACCACATCTCATGACAACTATTCAGTGTTTTCAACCACATCTCATGACAACTATTCAGTGTTTTCAACCACATCTCATGACAACTATTCAGTGTTTTCAACCACATCTCACGACAACTATTCAGTGTTTTCAACCACAACTCATGACAACTATTCAGTATTTTCAACCACATCTCATGACAACTATTCAGTGTTTTCAACCACATCTCATGACAACTATTCAGTATTTTCAACCACATCTCATGACAACTATTCAGTATTTTCAACCACATCTCACGACAACTATTCAGTGTTTTCAACCACAACTCATGACAACTATTCAGTGTTTTCAACCACAACTCATGACAACTATTCAGTATTTTCAACCACATCTCACGACAACTATTCAGTGTTTTCAACCACAACTCATGACAACTATTCAGTGTTTTCAACCACAACTCATGACAACTATTCAGTATTTTCAACCACATCTCACGACAACTATTCAGTGTTTTCAACCACATCTCATGACAACTATTCAGTGTTTTCAACCACAACTCATGACAACTATTCAGTGTTTTCAACCACATCTCATGACAACTATTCAGTGTTTTCAACCACATCTCATGACAACTACGACAACTATTCAGTGTTTTCAACCACAACTCATGACAACTATTCAGTATTTTCAACCACATCTCATGACAACTATTCAGTTTCAGACATTTAAATGCTCATAAGTACTAGCAAAAAACACACACTGATGTCTATGAAAGCGGCAATGACAATCCTTTCAGACGGTTATAATTTGACTAACGTTACGTGTTTTATTCACAGATACATGCACATTATACTGTAACTATATAGTTTACTCTATTCTTCCTCCAGTTCACTGGTCACTTACTTTCATGTATTTCGTGAGACGAGAATGAACTCAAATGTAAATCCGACAGATCCGATTCTGAGGCGCAAACTAACATGGCGTCGCCCATTGCTCTTTATAGATCAACTAACACACATTCACTCACACATTTGAACATCAGATATTTCGTGACACAGTTAAGAAGTTTGTGAATATTTTGAATAAAAAGAAAAAGTGGAATAAACCCGATACAGCTGAGCTGTCAGCGCTATTGCGGCTGCTGTGTGTCATGTGAGAAACATGACGCGTCGCCATGGAAACATTAAGGTGATGCGTTCTAAAATATTTAGCCAGAGAATATGATCATATTTCAAAATGAAGCTGGTTAGTAGCAGAGCAAGAATACAGACGACTGCTGTTATTACTGTAACTGTTATTTAGAGTTATATTAGGCCTGTTGTAGTTGGGTTAGGTGGCTTAGGTTTTACTGTGAATTTGTAAATAAGTCAATAATAATTTGTAAATAAGTAAATTGTGTTTTGTATTTATTTATATTCATACATTTAAGTATACATTAAACTTTTAATAAATGGTTCAATTTAAATAAAAAATAAATAAATAAAAAGCTATTTAATGTCATCCACCTCGTTTTGTGGCCTTTTTTTTTTTTTTTTTTTTTTTTTTTTTGTATCGTTTTTAAGTTTTAAAAGTATCGGTTTGGCACCGGAATCGAAAAAACCCCAAACGATACCCAACCCTATGCGTGAGTGAAGCCAAGCAAACCGTTATTACTGATCCAAACCTGATCCTAATCTCAGGATTATTCTGGCAGCATTTCAGGTCATCTGGGGTTAAATATAGAAGTTTAAATCTTCCATTTATCATTTTTGATGAATTTAATATCTGTGGCAGAAATAGTCATTGTATCTCCAGTCTTTCTCAAGGCAAGGGAAGTTTATTTGTATAGCACATTTCATACACAGTGGCAATTCAAAGTGCTTAAAGGAACACTCCACTTTTTTGAAAATAGGCTCATTTTACGAGTCCCCTAGAGTTAAATAGTTGAGTTTTACCGTTTTTGAATCCATTCAGCCGATCTTTGTATCTGGCGGTAGCACTTTTAGCATAGCTTAGCATACATCATTGATTCTGATCAGTCCATTAGCATCTCATTCAAAAAATGACCAAAGACACTTTCAATATTTTTCCTATTTAAAACTCGACTCTTCTACAGTTTCATCGTGGGCTAAGACCAACTGAAAATGAAAAGTTGTGATTTTCTACACCTATATGGCTAGAACTACTTTTTTCACACACTCTCTCACAATCACATGCACACACACACTCTTACACACACTCTTGCAATCACAGGCGGACAAACACACACACACACACACTCTCTATCACTCACACACACTCTCTTACACACACACTCTCATAATCACATGCGCACAAACACACACACACTCTCACAATCACATGCACACACACACACTCTCGCAATCACATGCGGACGCACACTTACAATCACATACACACACACACACACACACACACACATTCTCTCTCACACACACACACACACACACACACACTCTCAAACACACTCTCACACACACACACACACACACTCTCTCTCTCTCACACACACACACACACACACACACTCACACACACACTCTCTCTCTCTCTCTCTCTCTCTCACACACACACACACTCTCTCTCTCTCTCTCACACACACACACACACACACACTCTCACTCTCTCACTCTCTCTCTCTCTCTCTCTCTCTCTCACACACACACACACACACACACACACACTCACTCACTCTCTCTCTCGCTCTCTCTCTCTCTCTCTCTCTCTCTCTATCGCGCATGCGTGTGTTTGGTGTAGTGAGGAGTGTGAGAGTTGGTTGATTGATTGATCTTTATCTTTTTTCCTTTAATCTATACTTCATGGATTTTTTTCTCACCTTAGTTAAGAAACTAATAGCGATTTGGTAAGAATATTTCATTGGTAGCTTCCATTTGTGGAGGTTAAGAATGGCCTCCCCTTCTAATGAGGGAACGCCGGTGTTCTCCATTGGAAATGGATGCAAGTGTTTTCCTGACCAAGTTTGTACGGTGGAAGATGTACTTATGGCTATGGGCAACGTTGTTGGTCATGATAAAATTATTTCAGCGTCTAGAATGAACAAGGCCGTTGTTGTGTTTTTGGTAGAAGAGAAGTTTGTGAATGTGCTTGTAGAGAGTGGAATTGAAATAGCAGACACTTTTGTGCAGGTGTCACCTTTGCGTTCACCTGCGACGCGTGTCATAATCTCGAACGCTCCCCCGTTCATAACAAATGAAGCGATCACAAAAGAGCTAAGTCGCTTTGGAAAATTCGCGAGTGCAATTAAAACTGTTCCGCTCGGCTGTAAGAACGATGCACTGAAGCACGTCATGTCTTTTCGGAGACAGGTTTTCATGTTTTTGAACGCAACGAATAAGTATTTGGAGGTATCTTTCCGTGTACAACACGGTGAAAACTCTTACATGATTTTCGCTACAACGGAAAGTATGAGATGTTTTGAATGTGGAGACTTGGGTCACAAGAAATTATTCTGTCCTCATAGAAAACAAAATGAGGAGAAAAGTACCGAGTCTGAAAACAATGAAACGACAAATCAGTCGGATCGCGGAATAACTAGTGACAAAATCGAAAAAAGACCTACGCTGATAAAGGAAACGTTTGCACAACCGAAAAATAAAAAACAAAAATTGCGAAACGAAAAAAAAATCGAGGAGACTCAGGATGAAAGTCCAACTGATGGTGGATGTGCTCATTCCCTTGGGAACACACAGTTTTCAGAAGGACAGGTGGAGTCAGACGAGGAGTCAATGTCAAGATCAGAGGTGAGTGGTGTTTCTCTTCCGAAAGTGCTTGGTGTTTCAGATGGAGCTGAACAGAGCCTTGTGTGTAGTGATGATAATGACACAGAGAAGGCTAGTGGAAGTGGCTTACGTATATGGGTTCTGCGGTTCTGCAGTTGGTTATTATTGGTTGATGACCTGTGTGTGGATGAATCCAGATGTGATAGTGACAGCTGTTCAGAAGTTTCTGATTTTGAGTTGAGTCAATCATCTGGAGATTTGTATACAGCAGAAGAAATTAATGTCTTTCTGGATCAAACAAAAGGGCAGAAAGTGGATGTTTTGAAGTTTTTTCCTGATGCTGTCAAATTCTTGAAGTCAGTTATGAGTGTTCAGAAAAGTGTAGATTGTGATGTTATATCGAAACAAAAAAGATTTCGTTTGAAAAAACTGGCCACAGTAGTTCGTAAAAGTTTAAAAGGAAAGAAAAAGAATAGATAGGTTCACATGGCTATGGGTGCTGCTCTTACCTATTTCCTTCTCTGTCTTTTTTCATTCTTGTTTCTTTTCCCCTCATTTGGCATGAAAATTTTAAGAGTTAGTTCTTTAAATGTAAATGGTGTGAGGAATAGAGGAAAAAGAGGCTTATTAACAGAGTTTCTTAAGCTTAAAGATTCACATGTAACGTTTTTACAAGAAACTCACAGCGATGAGAGCAATGAGACAGATTGGGGATTGTGTTGGGAGGGCAGTTACGCTTTAAGTCATGGAACAAACTTAAGTGCTGGGGTGGCTGTATTGTTTTCATCTTACCTTAATGTAGATATATTGTTAAAAGAAGAATTGGAAAAAGGTCGCCTTCTTGTTGTAAGGGCAAAGATTGATGAATATACCTTTATATTTGTTAATGTTTATGCTCCAAACAGAAGTGCAGATAGAATAATTCTATTTAAAAAACTGAGTGATTATTTGAAAAACGTAAATTCAGATGATTTTCTAATAATAGGAGGTGACTGGAACTGTACAGTTGATTTTACTCTAGATAGGAATAATACTGAACCAGATTTTGAATCATCTGTAGTTTTAAAAAACATACTTATTCAAAATGAGTTGTTGGATGTATGGCGTGAGAGGAATCTAAAAGTTAAACAATATACCTGGATAAAAATCTCACAAGAGAGAATAAGTGCTGCTAGATTGGATAGATTCTATGTTTGTAAAAAGACTAATAATAGGATTGTGGCAGCGAATATTGTACCAGTTGGTTTTTCAGACCATCATTTTGTTTCTTGTAATCTGACTCTGTCACAGACGCAGTGTAAAAGTCCATACTGGAAAATGAATGTACGGTTGTTACAGGAGAAAGACTTTATTGAAAGATTTAAATGTTTTTGGGAGTTTTGGGTTTCTCAGAAAGGTGAATATGAAAATTTAATTCAGTGGTGGGAGTTGGGAAAAACACAAATTAGAATTTTTTGTCAACAGTTTTCTTCTTTCTCTACAAAAAAGATTAAGGAAAAAAATCTGTGAATTAGAAAAAGAAATAGCTCAGATTACATCTAAGGTGGTGCTGCAACCAGACACTGTGATGGTGGGGAACTTGTGTGAGAAAAAGAATACTCTTGACTCTCTCCTGCAAGTGCAAGCTAAGGGAGCACTTATAAGGTCACGTTTTTTGTCGGTACAGGATATGGACGCACCAACTGCATATTTTTTTAATCTTGAAAAAGTCTCAAAAAAACAGAGTGTAATGCATTGTCTGACATTCTCAGATGGGTCTAAAACAACTGACCCAAAAAAGATGAGGAAAATTGCTGTGGACTTTTATTCAGAACTTTTTAGAGCTGAAAAGGTTGAGGCACAGAGCACTTTGGACTTGTTAGATCAACTTCCTACTATAGATGGAAAACAACGTGCAAATTTGGACAGTGTTTTTTCTTTTCAAGAATTGACTGAAGCGGTACAACAGATGAAACCTGGCCGTGCACCAGGTATTGATGGTCTGCCGGTGGAATTCTATAAAGTCATGTGGGGAATTATAGGTAAAGACTTTTATGAGGTTGTTCAGATATGCTATGGTGAACAAAAGCTTCCTAGGAGCTGTCAGAGGGCGGTTCTTGTTCTTATTCCCAAAAAAGGAGACATAAGTCTCATAAAGAACTGGAGACCCGTTTCCATACTTACTACGGACTATAAAATTTTGGCAAAGCTTTTGGTTAATAGGTTGAAGTGTGTTTTGAGTGATATTATTCATAAAGACCAATCATACTGTATTCCGAATAGAACAATTTATGATAACATTTTTCTAGTGAGAGATTTACTGGATTATTGTAAATTAAATGGGATTAATTTAGGTTTTTTATCATTAGATCAAGAGAAGGCATTTGATCGTGTTGATCATGATTATTTGTTTAAAACACTTAAAGCTTTTGGTTGTGGTGATGTGTTTCTTTCTCGGATTAAGACGTTGTATACAAATGCTTCATGTTTAGTAAAAATTGGAGGAGGTTTAAGTCCACCAATACAACTGCAAAGAGGAATCAGACAGGGATGTCCTCTGTCTGGACTGTTGTATGCTATAGCAGTTGAACCTCTGTTGTGTTTATTTAGGAAGAATGTGTCTGGTTTATGTGTAGGAAGCAGTGTTCATAATGAAATGAAATTGACAGCATATGCAGATGATATCACTGTATTTGTAAAGAATCAAAAAGATGTAAATACAATTGAGAAGTGCCTTCATGTATATGAAAAGGCATCTTCTGCCAAGTTAAATTGGGGTAAAACGGAAGCTTTGTGGTGTAATGAACATTCAACAGAGGTCTTGCCAGTTATTCCTGGAAATGTAAAATGGGGAAAAATAGGATTTAAATTTTTAGGGGTTTATTTAGGAAGTGAGGAGTTTAAAAAAAAGAATTGGGAGAATGTAAAGGATAAAGTATGTGCTAAGTTGTCTAGATGGAACTGGTTGCTGCCTCAGCTATCCTATAGGGGAAGGGTGCTGGTGATTAACAATTTAGTTGCATCGACCCTGTGGCACAGGCTAAATGTCTTGGCTCCACCAATGGATTTTTTTGTGGATATCCAGAGAGTTCTTGTGAATTTTTTTTGGTCCGGAATGCACTGGACGAAAGAAGCAGTTTTGTATTTACCTGTTCATGAGGGAGGACAAGGCCTAATTGAATTGAAATCCAGGTATGCAGCTTTTCGTCTAAAGACTGTCCAAAGGTTTCTTTATTATCAAGACCAGAACTGGATGGAAGTGGCATGTGCCCTCTTGAGGAGGGTTGGCCGTTTGGGTCTTGACAGACATTTGTTTTTAATGAACTTGAAGAATATGGACCTTAACGGACTTACATCCTTTTATGTTTCAGCTTTACAAGCGTGGCAGATTTTTTCTGTGGAAAGAGTTAATGTTTGGACTTTGGAAGAACCTTTGTTTTTTAATGGACTTTTGTCTATTGAGCTACTGAATTCAGACACTCTTCGTAATAATCTGATAAAAGCTGGCATTTCAAAAATTGGCCATTTAAAGACTGACAACAAGTGGATTACAGCAGAAGATTTGCATTTTAAGACAGATATTCGGTCTCTTCGAGTTCTTCAAAGATTGCTGGAGGATATAAAGAATCTTTTGTGTCTTCAGCTACAACATATGGAGAATTATGATGGACTTTTCCCTGAATTACATGTGAATGCAGAAGTAGGGGATTGGGAAGAGACTGAAGGAAGTTTATTGACCTTTAGAAAACCTGGACCTGGAAACTTTGAACTTTTTTCCAAGAAAGACTTGTACGTGATCTGTGTTAAAGTGCTCAATCTAAGAGCTCTGGACAAAGTGAAAGAGTCTAAATGGATCGGTGTAACTGAGCAAGGATCTTCCCCGAAAGGTAGTTGGAGGTCCCTGTACAAGAAGCCTATTGAAAAAAGACTGGCTGATTTTCAGTGGCGGATTGTACATTGGGCTATAGCTACAAACAGATACAAAGCACATCTGAATCCTTTGCATAGTGTAGATTGTAGTTTTTGTGGGGAATCTGAAACAGTAAATCATCTCTTTGTTGAATGTTCAAGACTAAGTGAACTTTTTTGTTTGTTAAAAGATGTTTGTCAAAGATTAGGTTTTTTGTTTACTAATGGTTTATTTATATTTGGGCCTAAATATAGTGTTTCAAAAAAACAAAAAGTAGTAATATTGAATTTTATTTTTGGTAAAGCAAAAATGGCCATTTGGTTAACCAGGAAAAACAGGACTCTTAATTTAAGTGGAGTAGATCCAGTGCAAATGTTAAAAGGTTTTGTAAGGGGGCGTTTGAT
>JARQWZ010007502.1:0-7500 GCA_033150135.1 Gobio occitaniae
TTTAAGCAATTCATAAAAACTGTAAGATGCTTCAGAATATGTGTGTCATTCTTCTCTAGCTGATAGTCAAGCCACCTTCATTTATACAGCGCTTTTTACAACAGGGAAATAAAGCAACACAGCAGTCAGTGTCTCCCTCTGCTGGTCACATTCAGGAGTGACACACACACACACACACACACACACACACACACACACACACACACACACACACACACACACACACACACACACACACACACACACACACACACACACACACACACACACACACACACACACACACACAGGAGTTATTCACCTAAACCTCTATCCAACATTTACAATACATTAACATGATATATTATTATATAATTCATATTAACATTACATTTAAATTAACACTGAATGATTAAATTAAATTAACATTAAATAAAAAATATTTAGAGAGATTGCATAACTTAAAAAACTCCAGAAAACAAAAACATCAAGATCAGGAAACCAATGTTATTTGATGAGTGATGGCGTTCCCTCAGTGGCCAGCAGAGGCCGCCACTCTCACCTGACACTCAGCTTCGATCACAGTCTCTGATGGCCTCCTCTAGACCCCTGAAGGTGTGCTGTGGTGTCTGCCACCAAGATGTTAGCAGCAGATCCTTTAAGTCCTGTAAGTTGAGTGGCGGGGCCTCCATGGATCGGACTTGTTTGTTCAGCTCATCCCACAGATGCTCGATTGGATTGAGAGATATTCCTGAAGCATTGAGTGTGTGTTTGAGTGTGTGAGTGTTTGAGTGTGTGAGAGTGTTTGAGTGTGTGTTTGAGTGTGTGAGTGTGTGTGTGAGTGTGTGAGTGTTTGAGTGTGTGAGAGTGTTTGAGTGTGTGTTTGAGTGTGTGAGTGTGTGTGTGAGTGTTTGAGTGTGTGAGTGTGTGTTTGAGTGTGTGAGAGTGTTTGAGTGTGTGAGAGTGTTTGAGTGTGTGTTTGAGTGTGTGAGTGTGTGTGAGAGTGTTTGAGTGTGTGAGTGTTTGAGTGTGTGTTTGAGTGTGTGAGTGTGTGTGAGAGGGTTTGAGTGTGTGTTTGAGTGTGTGAGAGTGTGAGAGTGTGTGAGAGTGTTTGAGTGTGTGAGTGTTTGAGTGTGTGTTTGAGTGTGTGAGTGTGTGTGAGAGGGTTTGAGTGTGTGTTTGAGTGTGTGTTTGAGTGTGTGAGAGTGTGAGTGTGTGTTTGAGTGTGTGTTTGAGTGTGTGTTTGAGTGTGTGTTTGAGTGTGTGTTTGAGTGTGTGTTTGAGTGTGTCTTTGAGTGTGTGAGTGTTTGAGTGTGTGAGTGTGTGTGTGAGTGTGTGTTTGAGTGTGTGTTTGAGTGTGTGTTTGAGTGTGTGAGAGTGTTTGAGTGTGTGAGTGTGTGAGTGTGTGTTTGAGTGTGTGAGTGTGTGTTTGAGTGTGTGAGAGTGTGTGAGTGTGTGAGAGTGTGTGTGTGAGTGTGTGTGAGTGTTTGAGTGTGTGTTTGAGTGTGTGTTTGAGTGTGTGTTTGAGTGTGTGTTTGAGTGTGTGAGTGTTTGAGTGTGTGAGTGTGTGTTTGAGTGTGTGTTTGAGTGTGTGTTTGAGTGTGTGAGAGTGTTTGAGTGTGTGAGTGTGTGTTTGAGTGTGTGAGTGTGTGTTTGAGTGTGTGAGAGTGTGTGAGTGTGTGAGAGTGTTTGAGTGTGTGAGTGTTTGAGTGTGTGTTTGAGTGTGTGAGTGTGTGTGAGATGGTTTGAGTGTGTGTTTGAGTGTGTGTTTGAGTGTGTGAGAGTGTGAGAGTGTGTGAGTGTGTGTTTGAGTGTGTGTTTGAGTGTGTGTTTGAGTGTGTGTTTGAGTGTGAGAGTGTTTGAGTGTGTGAGTGTTTGAGTGTGTGAGTGTGTGTGTGAGTGTGTGTTTGAGTGTGTGTTTGAGTGTGTGTTTGAGTGTGTGTTTGAGTGTGTGTTTGAGTGTGTGAGAGTGTTTGAGTGTGTGAGTGTGTGAGTGTGTGTTTGAGTGTGTGAGTGTGTGTTTGAGTGTGTGAGAGTGTGTGAGTGTGTGTTTGAGTGTGTGTTTGAGTGTGTGAGAGTGTTTGAGTGTGTGTTTGAGTGTGTGAGTGTGTGTGTGAGTGTTTGAGTGTGTGAGAGTGTGTGAGTGTGTGTTTGAGTGTGTGAGAGTGTTTGAGTGTGTGAGAGTGTGTGAGAGTGTTTGAGTGTGTGTTTGAGTGTGTTATTGTGTGTGAGAGTGTTTGAGTGTGTGAGTGTTTGAGTGTGTGTTTGAGTGTGTGAGAGTGTTCGAGTGTGTGAGAGTGTTTGAGTGTGTGAGTGTGTGTTTGAGTGTGTGTTTGAGTGTGTGTTTGAGTGTGTGTTTGAGTGTGTGTTTGAGTGTGTGTTTGAGTGTGTGAGTGTGTGTTTGAGTGTGTGTTTGAGTGTGTGTTTGAATGTGTGTTTGAGTGTGTGTTTGAGTGTGTGAGAGTGTTTGAGTGTGTGAGTGTGTGAGTGTGTGTTTGAGTGTGTGAGAGTGAGTGTGTGAGTGTGTGAGTGTGTGTTTGAGTGTGTGAGTGTGTGTTTGAGTGTGTGAGTGTGTGAGTGTGTGTTTGAGTGTGTGTTTGAGTGTGTGAGAGTGTTTGAGTGTGTTTGAGTGTGTGTGTGTGTGTTTGAGTGTGTGTTTGAGTGTGTGAGAGTGTTTGAGTGTGTGAGTGTGTTTGAGTGTGTGTTTGAGTGTGTGTTTGAGTGTGTGAGAGTGTTTGAATGTGTGTTTGAGTGTGTGATTGTTTGAGTGTGTGTTTGAGTGTGTGTTTGAGTGTGTGTTTGAGTGTGTGAGAGTGTTTGAATGTGTGTTTGAGTGTGTGTTTGAGTGTGTGAGAGTGTTTGAGTGTGTGAGTGTTTGAGTGTGTGTTTGAGTGTGTGAGTGTTTGAGTGTGTGTTTGAGTGTGTGAGAGTGTTTGAATGTGTGTTTGAGTGTGTGATTGTTTGAGTGTGTGTTTGAGTGTGTGTTTGACTGTGTGACTGTGTTTGAGTGTGTGTTTGAGTGTGTGAGAGTGTTTGAGTGTGTGAGTGTTTGAGTGTGTGTTTGAGTGTGTGAGTGTTTGAGTGTGTGTTTGAGTGTGTGAGAGTGTTTGAATGTGTGTTTGAGTGTGTGATTGTTTGAGTGTGTGTTTGAGTGTGTGTTTGACTGTGTGACTGTGTTTGAGTGTGTGTTTGAGTGTGTGAGAGTGTTTGAGTGTGTGAGTGTTTGAGTGTGTGTTTGAGTGTGTGAGTGTTTGAGTGTGTGTTTGAGTGTGTGAGAGTGTTTGAGTGTGTGTTTGAGTGTGTGTTTGAGTGTGTGTGTGTGAGTGTGTGTTTGAGTGTGTGTGTGTGTGTGTGTGTGTGTGTGTTTGAGTGTGTGTTTGAGTGTGTGTTTGAGTGTTTGAGTGTGTGAGAGTGTGTGAGTGTGTGTTTGAGTGTGTGTTTGAGTGTGTGTTTGAGTGTGTGAGAGTGTTTGAGTGTGTTTGAGTGTGTGTTTGAGTGTGTGTGTGAGTGTGTTTGAGTGTGTGTTTGAGTGTGTGAGAGTGTGTGAGAGTGTGTGAGAGTGTTTGAGTGTGTGTTTGAGTGTGTGAGTGTGTTTGAGTGTGTGTTTGAGTGTGTGAGAGTGTTTGAGTGTGTGTTTGAGTGTGTGTTTGAGTGTGTGTGTGAGTGTGTGTTTGAGTGTGTGTGTGTGTGTGTGTGTGTGTTTGAGTGTGTGTTTGAGTGTGTGTTTGAGTGTTTGAGTGTGTGAGAGTGTGTGAGTGTGTGTTTGAGTGTGTGTTTGAGTGTGTGTTTGAGTGTGTGAGAGTGTTTGAGTGTGTGTTTGAGTGTGTGTTTGAGTGTGTGAGTGTGTTTGAGTGTGTGTTTGAGTGTGTGAGAGTGTGTGAGAGTGTTTGAGTGTGTTTGAGTGTGTGTTTGAGTGTGTGAGTGTGTTTGAGTGTGTGTTTGAGTGTGTGAGAGTGTTTGAATGTGTGTTTGAGTGTGTGATTGTTTGAGTGTGTGTTTGAGTGTGTGTTTGACTGTGTGTTTGAGTGTGTGAGAGTGTTTGAGTGTGTGTTTGAGTGTGTGAGAGTGTTTGAGTGTGTGTTTGAGTGTGTGAGAGTGTTTGAGTGTGTGTTTGAGTGTGTGAGAGTGTTCGAGTGTGTGTTTGAGTGTGTGTTTGAGTGTGTGAGAGTGTTTGAGTGTGTGTTTGAGTGTGTGTTTGAGTGTTTGAGTGTGTGTTTGAGTGTGTGTTTGACTGTGTGACTGTGTTTGAGTGTGTGTTTGAGTGTGTGTTTGAGTGTTTGAATGTGTGTTTGACTGTGTGACTGTGTTTGAGTGTGTGTTTGAGTGTGTGTTTGAGTGTTTGAGTGTGTGTTTGAGTGTGTGTTTGACTGTGTGACTGTGTTTGAGTGTGTGAGAGTGTGTTTGACTGTGTGACTGTGTTTGAGTGTGTGTTTGAGTGTGTGTTTGAGTGTTTGAGTGTGTGTTTGAGTGTGTGACTGTGTTTGAGTGTGTGTTTGAGTGTGTGTTTGAGTGTGTGTTTGAGTGTGTGTTTGACTGTGTGACTGTGTTTGAGTGTGTGTTTGAGTGTGTGTTTGACTGTGTGACTGTGTTTGAGTGTGTGTTTGAGTGTGTGTTTGAGTGTGTGAGAGTGTTTGAGTGTGTGAGAGTGTTTGAGTGTGTGTTTGTGTGTTTGAGAGTGTTTGAGTGTGTGTTTGTGTGTTTGAGAGTGTTTGAGTGCGTGTTTGAGTGTGTGAGAGTGTTTGAGTGTGTGTTTGAGTGTGTGAGAGTGTTTGAGTGTGTGAGAGTGTTTGAGTGTGTGTTTGAGTGTGTTTTTGTGTTTGAGAGTGTTTGAGTGTGTGTTTGAGTGTGTGAGAGTGTTTGAGTGTGTGTTTGAGAGTGTGTGAGAGTGTTTGAGTGTGTCAGTGTTTGAGTGTGTGTTTGAGTGTGTGAGAGTGTTTGAGTGTGTCAGTGTTTGAGTGTGTGTTTGAGTGTGTGACAGTGTTTGAGTGTGTGAGAGTGTTTGAGTGTGTGAGAGTGTTTGAGTGTGTGAGAGTGTTTGAGTGTGTGAGAGTGTTTGAGTGTGTGAGAGTGTTTGAGTGTGTCAGTGTTTGAGTGTGTGTTTGAGTGTGTGACAGTGTTTGAGTGTGTGAGAGTGTTTGAGTGTGTGAGAGTGTTTGAGTGTGTGAGAGTGTTTGAGTGTGTGTTTGAGTGTGTGAGTGTTTGAGTGTGTGTTTGAGTGTGTGAGAGTGTTTGAGTGTGTGTTTGAGTGTGTGAGTGTTTGAGTGTGTGTTTGAGTGTGTGTTTGAGTGTGTGTTTGAGTGTGTGTTTGAGTGTGTTTGTGAGTGAGTGATTGTGTGAGTGTGTGAGAGTGTTTGAGTGTGAGTGTGTGTGTGTGTGAGAGTGTTTGAGTGTGTGTTTGAGTGTGTTAGAGTGGGTGAGTGTGTCTGTGTGTGTGTGTGTGTGTGTGTGTGTGTGTGTGTGTGAGTGAGTGTTTGAGTGTGTGTGTGTGTGTGTGTGTGTGTGTGTGTGTGTGTGTGTGTGTGTGTGTGTGTGTGTGAGAGTGTTTGAGTGTGTGTATGTGTGTGTGTGTGTGTGTGTGTGTGTGTGTGTGTGTGTGTGTGTGAGAGTGTTTGAGTGTGTGTGTGTGTGTGTGTGTGTGTGTGTGTGTGTACATAATGTTAAATACACATATATGGAGACATTATGAACACAAATGCTGCAGCTGTGACTGTTTCTCTGTGTAAAGCGACCGCACACGATCTGGAGGGTTTAAATCCATCAGCGAGTTCAGATCAACTACAGTAATATCTGCTCCTGGAAGAGAGAGTGAGGTAATGTGTGTCCGCGGAGCTGATCCGCAACACACTCACACACACACACACACACACACACCCACATCCACACACACACACACACACACACACACACACACACACACACACACACACACACACACACACACACACACACACACACACACACAGTGAGTGACAGAGTGTTTGTTTTGGTGGCGTGTTAACGAGGCTCTGGGAGCGCTAGTGAGAGCTGCACTGATCCGCTACATTGATCTTTATGACGACCCTCCATTGTGCCGAGAGCCCGTATGACTTTATTACTGAGTGTGTGTGTGTGTGTGGGCCGTGTGATGAATACACATATGGAACTCATCATTCAGTGAGTGAAGAGCTGCTGTCTGACCGCGCAAAACACAAACACATAGAAGCCCATTCCTGCCAACACGAAAAAAATCAGGCTTTCGAAAATCTTCATTACGATATAATGACACGTTAATAATTATGAAGAAAAATCCTCACTTTTTTACCTCATATAGTAAAATGTGTGTGTGTGTGTGTGTGTGTGTGTGTGTTTGCGTGTGTGTTTGTGTGTGAGTGTGTGTGTGTGCGTTTGTTTGTGTGCGTGAGTGTGTGTGTGTGGGTTTGTGTGTGTGTGAGAGAGAGAGAGAGAGAGTGCGTGTGTGTGTGTTTGTGTGTGTGTGTGTTTGTGTGTGTGTGTGTTTGAGTGTGTGTGTGTGAGAGAGAGAGAGAGAGAGAGTGCGTGTGTGTGTGTGTGTGTGTGTGCGTGAGTGTGTGTGTGTGTGTGTGTGTGTGTGTGTGTGTGTGTGTGTGTGTGTGTGTGTGTGTGTGTGTGTGAGTGTGTGTGTTTGTGTGTGTGTGTGTGTGTGTGTGTGTGTGTGTGTGTGTGTGTGTGTGTGTGTGTGTGTGTGTGTATGTGTGTGTGTGCGTGAGTGCAGGGCCGTGCAGAGAGTTCGTCAGGGGCAGGGGCTCAAATGTAAAAAAGGGGCAATATATAAATATATATATAATATATACAGCCTCTTACTGCATTTCGTTGCCTTGTACCTGTACTTGTGTAATGACAATAAAGTTGAATCTAATCTAATACACATATATTTATATATCCTTATGCTCATCAAGCCTGCATTTATTTAATCAAAAATACAGAAAAAACAGTAGCCTAATATTGTGAAATATTATTACATTGTGTTCTTTTTAACTTTTTATTAATCAAAGAATCTTGAAAAGAGTTTCACAGTTTCCACCATTGACATTAAATCCTCATATTAGAATGATTTCTGAATGATCATGAGACACTGAAGAGTGGAGTAATGATGCTGAAAATACAGCTGTGATCACAGGAATAAATTATATTTTAAATTATTTTAAAATAGAAAACCATTATTTTAATATATTTCGCAATATTGCTGTTTTTTATCAAATAAATGCAGGCTTGATGAACGTAAGAGACTTATTTCATAATGCTGCATAATATTCAAAAATGGTATAATAAAGTCCTTTCACGTAACCATTTCTCCAGCCTACACTTCACTTAATAGGCCTGTAGGAGCCGCTGGCACTTGGGTTTTCTTAACTTTGATAGTTTCATGAAATAGTAAATTATGTATCAATATAGGCTACATAAATACAAGTGAATTTAACACTACTGACCATTAATGCGACGTTTGCTGCTGTGGTTTTGTTTGTTGTCTGTTAAAATCCATTTTGTCAGTGATACAATTTATAA
>JARQWZ010007502.1:15000-22500 GCA_033150135.1 Gobio occitaniae
ACTGTATTTATAAACAGTGTTTGGACATGTTGAGTAAGCTACAAAAAGTGTGTAAATGTATCTGCATTTTTTAACAAAATGTCAATCGAAATACATTTATTATATTTCAAAATATGAAACAATACACATGATTTATTAAAGGCAGTGGATATTTGCACTCACTCAGTGAAATATTTTATTTACATCATGTAAAAGTAGCATTTATTTGCAATATGTGTGAATAGTAATTACTTTATTTTGACAGATACATAATATTTGCACCTCAGTGTTGTTGAACAATAACAGGATGCAATAATAACATAGAGTGTAAATGATTATATTTATTAGAATTATTAAATGGATGCCGCCTTCATGGGATAATAAAGTAAATGCCTTTCCGATGTGATTGGATTGGAGCCGTGTTCCCTGAGCTTTATGCTTTACTGACTGCACTACTGGAGAGGTTGAATATACACGTCTTCTTTAAATCTCCTTTGGCATTGTTAGGCGGAGCTCGTGTGAATGGGCACGTGGTGTAAACAGACACTCCGTTTTTTAAATTGAAGATAAATTAAGACTTTATGGTTTCTGCACTCTAAAAAATGCTGGGTTAAAAATAACCCAAGTTGGATTGAAAATGGACTAACCCAGCAATTGGGTTGTTTTAACCCAACGGTTGGGTTGAATGTTTGCTTAAAACAACCCAAATCACTGGTTAAAACAACCCAAATCGCTGGGTTAAAACAACCCATAAGCTGGGTAAAAAAAACCAATCCAATCGCCAGATTAAAACAACCCAATCGCCGGGTTAAAACAACCCAAATCTCTGGATTAAAACAACCAATCGCTGGATTAAAACAACCAATCGCTGGGCTAAAACAACCCAATCTCGGGGTTAAAACAACCCAATCGCCGGGTTAAAACAACCCGAATCTCGGGGTTAAAACGACCCAATCGGCGGGTTAAAACGACCCAATCGCCGGATTAAAACGACCCAATCGCCGGATTAAAACGACCCAATCGCCGGATTAAAACGACCCAATCGCCGGATTAAAACGACCCAATCGCCGGATTAAAACGACCCAATCGCCGGATTAAACGACCCAATCGCTGGGTTTAAACGACCCAAATGTCTGGGTTAAAACGACCCAAATGTCTGGGTTAAAACGACCCAAATGTCTGGGTTAAAACGACCCAATCGCTGGGTTAAAACGACCCAAATGTCTGGGTTAAAACGACCCAATAGTCTGGGTAAAAACGACCCAAATGTCTGGGTTAAAACGACCCAATAGTCTGGGTTAAAACGACCCAAATGTCTGGGTTAAAACGACCCAATAGTCTGGGTAAAAACGACCCAAATGTCTGGGTTAAAACGACCCAATAGTCTGGGTTAAAACGACCCAAATGTCTGGGTTAAAACGACCCAATCGCTGGGTTAAAACGACCCAAATGTCTGGGTAAAAACGACCCAAATGTCTGGGTTAAAACGACCCAATAGTCTGGGTAAAAACGACCCAAATGTCTGGGTTAAAACGACCCAAATGTCTGGGTTAAAACGACCCAAATGTCTGGGTTAAAACGACCCAATCGCTGGATTAAAACGACCCAATCGCTGGGTTTAAACAACCCAATCGCTGGGTTAAAACGACCCAATCGCTGGGTTAAAACGACCCAAATGTCTGGGTTTAAATGACCCAATCGCTGGGTTTAAATGACCCAATCGCTGGGTTAAAACGACCCAATCGCTGGGTTTAAACGACCCAATCGCTGGGTTAAAACGACCCAAATGTCTGGATTTAAACGACCCAAATGTCTGGGTTAAAACGACCCAAATGTCTGGGTTAAAACGACCCAAATGTCTGGGTTGAAACGACCCAAATGTCTGGGTTGAAACGACCCAAATGTCTGGGTTAAAACAACCCAAATGTCTGGGTTAAAACAACCCAATCGTATGGGTTAAAACTACCCAAATGTCTGGGTTTAAACGACCCAAATGTCTGGGTTAAAACAACCCAAATGTCTGGGTTAAAACAACCCAATCGTCTGGGTTAAAACAACCCAATCGTATGGGTTAAAACAACCCAATCGTATGGGTTAAAACAACCCAACCGTATGGGTTAAAACAACCCAATCGTATGGGTTAAAACGACCCAAATGTCTGGGTTTAAACGACCCAAATGTCTGGGTTAAAACGACCCAAATGTCTGGGTTAAAACGACCCAAATGTCTGGGTTAAAACGACCCAATCGCTGGGTTAAAACGACCCAAATGTCTGGGTTAAAACGACCCAATAGTCTGGGTAAAAACGACCCAAATGTCTGGGTTAAAACGACCCAATAGTCTGGGTAAAAACGACCCAAATGTCTGGGTTAAAACGACCCAAATGTCTGGGTTAAAACGACCAAAATGTCTGGGTTAAAACGACCCAAATGTCTGGGTTAAAACGACCCAATCGCTGGATTAAAACGACCCAATCGCTGGGTTTAAACGACCCAATCGCTGGGTTAAAACGACCCAATCGCTGGGTTAAAACGACCCAATCGCTGGGTTTAAACGACCCAATCGCTGGGTTTAAACGACCCAATCGCTGGGTTTAAACGACCCAATCGCTGGGTTAAAACGACCCAATCGCTGGGTTTAAACGACCCAATCGCTGGGTTAAAACGACCCAAATGTCTGGGTTTAAACGACCCAAATGTCTGGGTTAAAACGACCCAAATGTCTGGGTTAAAACGACCCAAATGTCTGGGTTGAAACGACCCAAATGTCTGGGTTGAAACGACCCAAATGTCTGGGTTAAAACGACCCAATCGTATGGGTTAAAACGACCCAATCGTCTGGGTTAAAACAACCCAAATGTCTGGGTTAAAACAACCCAAATGTCTGGGTTAAAACAACCCAAATGTCTGGGTTAAAACAACCCAAATGTCTGGGTTAAAACAACCCAATCGCAATCGCTGGGTTAAAACAACCCAAATGTCTGGGTTAAAACAACCCAAATGTCTGGGTTAAAACAACCCAAATGTCTGGGTTAATACAACCCAATGGTCTGGGTTAATACAACCCAATGGTCTGGGTTAAAACAACCCAATGGTCTGGGTTAAAACAACCCAAATGTCTGGGTTAAAACAACCCAAATGTCTGGGTTAAAACAACCCAAATGTCTGGGTTAAAACAACCCAAATGTCTGGGTTAAAACAACCCAATCGCTGGGTTAAAACGACCCAATCGCTGGGTTAAAACGACCCAATCGCTGGGTTAAAACGACCCAAATGTCTGGGTTAAAACGACCCAAATGTCTGGGTTAAAACGACCCAAATGTCTGGGTTAAAACGACCCAAATGTCTGGGTTAAAACGACCCAAATGTCTGGGTTAAAACGACCCAAATGTCTGGGTTAAAACGACCCAAATGTCTGGGTTAAAACAACCCAATCGCTGGGTTAAAACAACCCAAATGTCTGGGTTAAAACAACCCAAATGTCTGGGTTAAAACAACCCAAATGTCTGGGTTAAAACAACCCAAATGTCTGGGTTAAAACAACCCAATCGCAATCGCTGGGTTAAAACAACCCAAATGTCTGGGTTAAAACAACCCAAATGTCTGGGTTAAAACAACCCAAATGTCTGGGTTAAAACAACCCAAATGTCTGGGTTAATACAACCCAAATGTCTGGGTTAATACAACCCAAATGTCTGGGTTAAAACAACCCAAATGTCTGGGTTAAAACAACCCAAATGTCTGGGTTAAAACAACCCAATTGCTGGGTTAAAACGACCCAAATGTCTGGGTTAAAACGACCCAAATGTCTGGGTTAAAACGACCCAATCAATGGATTAAAACGACCCAATCGCTGGGTTAAAACGACCCAAATGTCTGAGTTAAAACGACCCAAATGTCTGGGTTAAAACGACCCAATTGCTGGGTTAAAACGACCCAAATGTCTGGGTTAAAACGACCCAAATGTCTGGGTTAAAACGACCCAAATGTCTGGGTTAATACGACCCAATCGTCTGGGTTAAAAACAACCCAAATGTCTGGGTTAAAACAACCCAAATGTCTGGGTTAAAACAACCCAAATGTCTGGGTTAAAACAACCCAAATGTCTGGGTTAAAACAACCCAATCGCTGGGTTAAAACAACCCAATCGCTGGGTTAAAACGACCCAATCGATGGATTAAAACGACCCAATCGCTGGGTTAAAACGACCCAAATGTCTGGGTTAAAACGACCCAAATGTCTGGGTTAAAACAACCCAAATGTCTGGGTTAAAACAACCCAAATGTCTGGGTTAAAAAAAACCAAATGTCTGGGTTAAAACAACCCAAATGTCTGGATTAAAACAACCCAAATGTCTGGATTAAAACAACCCAATCGCTGGGTTTAAACAACCCAAATGTCTGGGTTAAAACAACCCAATCGCTGGATTAAAAAACCCAATCGCAATCGCTGGGTTTAAACAACCCAATCGCTGGGTTAAAACAACATAATCGCTGGGTTAAAACAACCCAATCGCTGGGTTAAAACAACCCAAATGTCTGGGTTAAAACAACCCAAATGTCTGGGTTAAAACAACCCAAATGTCTGGGTTAAAACAACTCAAATGTCTGGGTTAAAACAACCCAATCGCTGGGTTAAAACGACCCAATCGATGGATTAAAACGACCCAATTGCTGGGTTAAAACGACCCAAATGTCTGGGTTAAAACAACCCAAATGTCTGGGTTAAAACAACCCAAATGTCTGGGTTAAAACAACCCAAATGTCTGGGTTAAAACAACCCAATCGCTGGGTTTAAACAACCCAAATGTCTGGGTTAAAACAACCCAATCGCTGGATTAAAAAACCCAATCGCAATCGCTGGGTTAAAAAACCGAATCGCAATCGCTGGGTTAAAACAACCCAATCGCTGGGTTAAAACAACCCAATCGCTGGGTTTAAACAACCCAATCGCTGGGTTAAAACAACCCAATCGCTGGGTTTAAACAACCCAATCGCTTTAAAACAACCCAATCGCTGGGTTAAAACAACCCAATCGCTGGGTTTAAACAACCCAATCGCTGGGTTTAAACAACCCAATCGCTGGGTTTAAACAACGCAAACATCTGGGTTAAAACAACCCAAACGTCTGGGTTAAAACAACCCAAATTTCTGGGTTCAAACAACCCAATCGCTGGGTTAAAAAACCGAATCGCAATCGCTGGGTTAAAACAACCCAATCGCTGGGTTTAAACAACCCAATCGCTGGGTTAAAACAACCCAAATGTCTGGGTTAAAACAACCCAAATGTCTGGGTTAAAACAACCCAAATGTCTGGGTTAAAACAACCCAAATGTCTGGGTTAAAACAACTCAAATGTCTGGGTTAAAACAACCCAATCGCTGGGTTAAAACGACCCAATCGATGGATTAAAACGACCCAATTGCTGGGTTAAAACGACCCAAATGTCTGGGTTAAAACAACCCAAATGTCTGGGTTAAAACAACCCAAATGTCTGGGTTAAAACAACCCAAATGTCTGGGTTAAAACAACCCAATCGCTGGGTTTAAACAACCCAAATGTCTGGGTTAAAACAACCCAATCGCTGGATTAAAAAACCCAATCGCAATCGCTGGGTTAAAAAACCGAATCGCAATCGCTGGGTTAAAACAACCCAATCGCAATCGCTGGGTTAAAACAACCCAATCGCTGGGTTTAAACAACCCAATCGCTTTAAAACAACCCAATCGCTGGGTTAAAACAACCCAATCGCTGGGTTTAAACAACCCAATCGCTGGGTTTAAACAACCCAATCGCTGGGTTTAAACAACGCAAACATCTGGGTTAAAACAACCCAAACGTCTGGGTTAAAACAACCCAAATGTCTGGGTTCAAACAACCCAATCGCTGGGTTAAAAAACCGAATTGCAATCGCTGGGTTAAAACAACCCAATCGCTGGGTTTAAACAACCCAATCGCTGGGTTAAAACAACCCAATCGCTGGGTTAAAACAACCCAATCGCTGGGTTTAAACAACCCAATCGCTGGGTTTAAACAACGCAAACGTCTGGGTTAAAACAACCCAAATGTCTGGGTTAAAACAACCCAAATGTCTGGGTTCAAACAACCCAAATGTCTGGGTTCAAACAACCCAATCGCTGGGTTAAAACAACCCAAATGTCTGGGTTAAAACGACCCAATCGCTGGATTAAAAAACCCAATCGCAATCGCTGGATTAAAAAACCCAATCGCAATCGCTGGGTTAAAACAACCCAATCGCAATCGCTGGGTTAAAACAACCCAATCGCAATCGCTGGGTTAAAACAACCCAATCGCAATCTCTGGGTTAAAACAACCCAATTGCTGGGTTTAAACAACCCAATCGCTGGGTTGTATCGCTGGGTTAAAACAACCCAAATGTCTGGGTTAAAACAACCCAAATGTCTGGGTTAAAACAACCCAAATGTCTGGGTTCAAACAACCCAATCGCTGGGTTAAAACAACCCAAATGTCTGGGTTAAAACGACCCAATCGCTGGATTAAAAAACCCAATCGCAATCGCTGGATTAAAAAACCCAATCGCAATCGCTGGGTTAAAACAACCCAATCGCAATCGCTGGGTTAAAACAACCCAATCGCAATCGCTGGGTTAAAACAACCCAATCGCAATCTCTGGGTTAAAACAACCCAATTGCTGGGTTTAAACAACCCAATCGCTGGGTTGTATCGCTGGGTTAAAACAACCCAAATGTCTGGGTTAAAACAACCCAAACGTCTGGGTTAAAACGACCCAAACGTCTGGGTTCAAACAACCCAATCGCTGGGTTAAAACGACCCAAATGTCTGGGTTAAAACGACCCAAATGTCTGGGTTAAAACAACCCAAATGTCTGGGTTAAAACAACCCAAATGTCTGGGTTAAAACAACCCAAATGTCTGGGTTAAAACAACCCAATCGCTGGGTTAAAACAACCTAATCGCTGGGTTAAAACAACCCAATCGCTGGATTAAAACAACCCAATCGCTGGGTTAAAACAACCCAATCGCTAGATTAAAACAACCCAATCGCTGGGTTAGTCCATTTTCAACCCAACTTTGGTTATTTTTAACCCAGCATGTTTTAGAGTGTGGCTGGATGGGCTTCACCAGCAGATTAAACCTCATCTTTAAATAAGAGAGGGTCATAATAGAGAAGCTCTGAGTCTGAGCACTGAGGACACGTGTTGGATATTTTATCTCTAATATCTCAAATTTAAGTGCGACTCGAATACCTTTCAAATACACATCACAGAATCAACTGAATGACAAACAACAGTGAACTGAAGGGTTTTCACTGACATGAGGACTCCAGCACACAAATATACACATTCTTAAACCCAGACACATTTACTGGAGAAGAACAACTATATTATAAACGATATTCAGTCTAGAGTTGTAAATTATCATAATTAATAGATACAAACATCAGAATTAAGTGCATTTTTCTGACCCCATTGGCAGATATTTCTTCTTATTTTATGCATAAAACAATACATTTTTTCCATA
>JARQWZ010007502.1:27500-36398 GCA_033150135.1 Gobio occitaniae
TTACACTCTCTCTATCACTCTCTCTATCACTCTCTCTCTCCAGCCCTGGTTTACACTCTCTCTATCACTCTCTCTATCAGCCCCGGTTTACACTCTCTCTATCACTCTCCCTATCACTCTCTCTATCCAGCCCCGGTTTACACTCTCTCTATACAGCCCTGGTTTACACTCTCTCTATCACTCTCTCTATCTAGCCCCGGTTTACACTCTCTCTATCCAGCCCTGGTTTACACTCTCTCTATCACTCTCTCTATCCAGCCCCGGTTTACACTTTCTCTATCACTCTCTATATACAGCCCCGGTTTACACTCTCTCTATCACTCTCTCTATCCAGCCCCGGTTTACACTCTCTCTATCACTCTCTCTATCATTCTCTCCATCACTCTCTCTATCTAGCCCCGGTTTACACTCTCTCTATCACTCTCTCTATCTAGCCCTGGTTTACACTCTCTCTATCCAGCCCTGGTTTACACTCTCTCTATCACTCTCTCTATCTAGCCCCGGTTTACACTCTCTCTATCACTCTCTCTATCACTCTCTCTATCTAGCCCTGGTTTACACTCTCTCTATCCAGCCCTGGTTTACACTCTCTATCCAGCCCTGGTTAACACTCTCTCTATCACTCTCTCTATCCAGCCCCGGTTTACACTCTCTCTATCACTCTCTCTATTACTCTCTCTATCACTCTCTCTACCAATCTCTCTACCACACCACTCTCTCTATCCAGCCCTGGTTTACACTCTCTCTATCACTCTCTCTATCTAGCCCCGGTTTACACTCTCTCTATCACTCTCTCTATCACTCTCTCTATCACTCTCTCTATCACTCTCTCTATCACTCTCTCTATCTAGCCCTGGTTTACACTCTCTCTATCCAGCCCTGGTTTACACTCTATCTAGCCCCGGTTTACACTCTCTCTATCACTCTCTTTATCACTCTCTCTATCACTCTCTCTATCTAGCCCTGGTTTACACTCTCTCTCTATCTAGCCCCGGTTTACACTCTCTCTATCACTCTCTGTATCTAGCCCCGGTTTACACTCTCTCTATCACTCTCTCTATCTAGCCCTGGTTTACACTCTCTCTATCCAGCCCCGGTTTACACTCTCTCTATCACTCTCTCTATCACTCTCTCTACCACTCTCTCTACCACTCTCTCTATCACACCACTCTCTCTATCACTCTCTCTATCACTCTCTCTACCACTCTCTCTATCACACCACTCTCTCTATCACTCTCTCTATCACTCTCTCTACCACTCTCTCTATCAAGTCAAGTCAAGTCAAGTCAACTTTATTTATATAGCGCTTTTAACAATGTAGATTGTTTCAAAGCAGCTTTACAGTGTTAAACAGGAAAATAATGCAGCATAATTTTATTCAGCTGTATAGCCATTCTGGAAAAAATTCAAGTATCATACAGTGACAGTGTGGGCTTTAGATCAATAATTTGATCAGTAATTTAGTTTAAATGGTTAATTTATTTTATTATTTAGATGTATTTCGATGTTTAGTTGAAAAATGTAGTGTCCCCAACTGAGCACGCCAAGCCAGAGGCAACAGTGGCAAGGAAACCAAAACCCCATTAGGTGACCTAATGGAGAAAAAATAAACCTTGGAGAAACCAGGCTCAGTCGGGGTGCCAGTTCTCCTCTGGCCAATTAACAAACAGCATATTATTATTATTATTCTGGCAGTTTTACAGCTCGGAGGTCATAATAGATCAGAATATTCGAGGGACCGGGGGCAACATGCTGGAGACGGGTTTATTGAGGATGATGTTGATTAAATAATTATTAAAGTGCAATATTCGAATGATCGGAGGCAACACGCTGGAGACGGGTTTATTGAGGATGACATATCGATTTAAGTATTATTTAATTGTAATATTCGAACAATCTGAGTCAACACGCCGGAGACGGGTTTATTGAGATGCCGTGTCGATGAGGCAGTTGCAGGGGGAGTCTAATCACACCACTCTCTCTATCACTCTCTCTATAATGGCGGCCCACTCTTAGCTGGGACGTATTGCTTAGCTTCTTTGACAAGCTATTCAACTCATAAATACTTAGATTGTACCTTTTTTGAGGTGGATGAGAAGGGTTCCAGTCGATAGATGTACAGGGCAGGTGAGCAGAGGGGTAAGTAGGTTGGTAGTAGCAGACAGACAAAGCATGGACTCCAGTAATCCAACAAACGTTTGGTAAGTGGTTGAAAGGGTTGGTGGTTAAAGAAGGCACAATTTAATATCAAAGTAATGTCCAAATATTGTTCAAAAGCGATTCAAATAGCGATGTAAAGAACTGTATGCTTAATACGTTCCCACAGCTTCCTATGTTCCTTTGTTTTTTTAGAAGGTGAGAGGCGGCCATTTTCTTTTTCTTTTTTCAAACATTCTCACGACTATCAAAATAAAAGTCCATACAAGATAAAGGACCCTAATCTAACAAACGTACCCGTGCTCCAATAGCAAAATATTTTAGATTAACCTAAACTCAAAAATGGCTCCTACATAGCCGGCCCCTTATAGCTATTGCAGGAAGCAAGCTATAACTAACTAAAAGTTACTTTCAAAGGAGCCATATATTATTCACTTAATCTCATTATGCATTATTACAAGAATAAATGAGTGCAAAGATTCAGTGTATGCATCTGTATGACAATGTGTGCACGTGCGCAAGTTCATTCAGATTTCACTCAGCTTTAGATTGCTGGCCTTCTACTAGCAAGCAGATCTTACGGATAGGTCTTTCAAGTTGGCTTGTTTTGGTTTGAAGCCGTACACTGCGGACCGAGCCTCAATAACTCTAGCCAGCATCCATGATCCTCTTGGCGCCGTGCTATCAGCTACTAGCACGATGTCTCCTGGACAGAAGTTGCGTTTGGCACGAGACCATTTTTGCCGTGTTTGCAGAAGAGGGAGATACTCTCGGACCCAGCGTTTCCAAAATAAGTCTGCAATGTACTGGATCTGTCTCCAACGATGTCTGGTGTAAAGATCTTCCTTCACGAACAAACCAGGAGGTAGAACAGGCTGCACCTGAAAGGGTTAGTTCACCCAAAAATGAAAATTGTGTCATTAATGACTGAGCCTCATGTGGTTGGACACCCGTCAGACCTCCGTTCATCTTCAGACACAAATGAAGATATTTTAGTGTAAATCTGATGCTCTGAAAGGCCATTGGCTCAACTTTACACTCTCAAGACCCTTAAAAGACACTAAAGACGTCGATACAAAGTCCATCTCACTACAGCGGCTCTAAAATAACTTTATGAATCGGCGAGAATAGTTTTTGTGCGCAAAAAAACCCCTAAATAACGACTTATATAGTGATGACGATTTCAAAACAAGGCATCATGAAGCTTTGAAGCGTTATGAATCAGTGAGTCGATTCAGCAGTTTGAATCACCAAATTTCAGCAGTTTGGCCGTTTGACACGCGATCCGAATCATGATTCGACTCACTGATTCATAACGCTTCGAAGCTTAATGAGGCCGTGTTTTGAAATCGTCATCACTATGTAAGTCGTTATTTAGGGGTTTTTTGCGCACAAAAACTATTCTCGCCGATTCATAAAGTTATTTTAGAACCGCTGTAGTGAGATGGACTTTGTAACTTTAGTCTTTAGTGTCTTTTAAGGGTCTTGAGAGTGTAAAGTTGAGCCAATGGAGGCCTTTCAGAGCATCAGATTTACACTAAAATATCTTAATTTCGAGTTCCGAAGATGAACGGAGGTCTGACGGGTGTCGAACGACATGAGGGTAAGTAATTTATGACAGAATTTTCATTTTTGGGTGAACTAACCCTTTAAGCTGCAGTATATGGTTAGGCGTTAACGGCTCCAAGTCTTTTGGGTCATCAGAAACAGTTGTGAGTGGACGGCTATTGAGAATGTCCTCAACCTCAGACATCACTGTCTGAAGGCCTTCATCATCCAGATACTGCTGGTGACTGACCGTAACGTCGTTTTGATCATGCGAATCAACCTCTCCCATATCCCTCCAAAATGGGCGCCATGGGGAGGGTTAAATGTCCATTTCACTCCCTTTTGGAGCAAGCTCTTTTCAATTTGTTGCATGTTCCAAGATTTCAAAGACTCTTTTAGTTCCTTTTCAGTGGCAACAAAGTTGGTTCCATTATCTGACCGCAACTCAGAAACTGGACCTCTTCTGGCAATGAAACGTCTGAATGCATGAATGCAAGAGTCGGTATCAAGGGAATGTGCAACCTCCAAGTGTACTGCACGGCTGGCAAGACATGTGAAAATCACGCCATATCGTTTTACACCTCTAAAGGCCCAAAATAATCAACTCCTACATGCGTGAAGGGCGGAAGGTCAGGGGTCAATCTGTCAACTCTGCCATCTTTTGCTCACCCGTACTCAACTTGACTCTTCTGCATTTGGTGCATTCATAGACTAACTTTCTGGCCAGAGTGTTGGCGCAAGGAATCCAATATCTTTGAGTTTGGAGAGCATGAACTTTCTTCCACCGTGTCCAACTTCTTGAAGGATATCGTGAAGTAAGAGTTTGGAAACGTGATGGTCCTTAGGGAGAATAGCAGGGTGTTTCTGCTCAGAGGGCATTGACATTTTACTTAGACGCCCACCAACTCTTAAGATGCCATTGGCCATCAGAGGATCTAACCTGTAGATGGAGCTTTTTCTGGTTATTTTTCAGGCTATTTCTTGTGGGAATCCCTGCCTTTGGCAAAACTGTAAGATTGCGACCTCAGCACCCTCTAGATCGCTGACTGATAGAACATGTGGACCTGTCTTTTCATGTTTTCCTTTTTTTGTGGTCATGATATGTCTGTTTAGATCTTTCTTGCCATTCTTAAGTAATTTCAACAGGACAGACTTGAACCTCAGGAACCATGCCACAGCTTTCTTGAGCCTCATCCAAGTTGAGAAGTAATTCATGAGGTAAGTAGTGGGGTCACAGTTTTCTTTCACAGCAGCATTGACAGTGACAACTCCTTTTCTTAATTCAGGGTCATCTCGAGAGAGAATGGGTTCAGATGGAAGCTCTGGTTCCTTTAGAAAGTCTGGGCCACTGATCCATGTCGTTCTTTTCAGGAATGTGTTGACATGTAGTCCCCGAGAGGCGTAGTCAGCGGGATTGAGTTTGGTGCCTACATACTTCCATTGGGAGACATCTGACGCACTTCTGATGACATTTACACGATTTGCCACAAAAGTTAGGAATCTTCTGCTTTCATTCCGGATGTACCTTAGAACAGTCATGCTATCTGTCCAAAACAGGGACCTTTCCAATTCCATATGCAACTCCTCAGATAGCATCTTGTCTATTCGTACGGCCAAAACTGCAGCAGTATTCGGGGTGTAGTCATCAGTTTTAAGGGAGACACTCGGGCCTTTCCCATTATGAAGGTGATATGGACCTTGTTGCTACTGGTCAACCTAAGATACGTAACTGTTCCATACCCAAGGTCACTCGCATCACAAAAGTGGTGCATCTGTGCTGTTTTGACATCTCCAAAGTTGTTTGATACAAGACATCGATTGACCTTGAACTCCCTCACTCTTGGAAGACCTTGCCACCCAAGCTTGGGCATGGACCTCTGGCAATTCTTCATCCCTTCCAATGTTCTGCTTGCATAACTCTTGCAAGATGTGTTTTGCTGGAAAGGTGAGAGGTGCAATGAATCCAAGTGGGTCATATATAGAACTGACCATGGACAGAATCCCACGTCTGGTGCATGGATGCTCCTTTATTGTCACCTGGAATGTGAAAGTGTCTTCCTTTACACACCACTGCACACCGAGAGCTCTTTCAACTGGCCAATCTTCTATATCAAGATCAAGATTCTTTATGTCCTTGGCCCTTTCATGCTCTGGAATAGAGGCCAATACAGCTCGGTTGTTACTAATCCATTTGGTCAACTTAAAGCCTCCAGCTGCACAGAGTGATTTCAGCTCTTTACAAAGTTTAATGGCATAGTCCTCTGTGTCCACTGCCTTTAACAAATCATCCACATAGAAGCTGTTCTTAACTGTGCTAGTTGCATCAGCTGAGAAGCACCGTTTGTTATCCTCAGCTGTCCTCTTTAAAGCATAATTAGCACAGCTAGCCGATGATGTTGCACCAAAAAGATGTACGATCATCCTGTACTCTTTCAGTGGCTGATAGGGATGTGACGGTGAGGAAATTTTCCCGTCGGTTAATTGATGTGTGACAACACCGGTAATACCGGTATCACCGGCGGAGGCTTTTAAATCACTAATTCTATCTAACCGAAAGTAACATGCACACGACCCCTCTGAACTGAAAACGCGCCAGTGCGCACACACCGTGAATGACAGCTCGTCTGTAAATGCGCGCCCTGTGAGGCCATGGGTGCGTCTCAATCAGTTCCCTAGTTCAGTACACTCTTAAAAATAAAGGTTCTTAAATGGTTCTTTGGCAGGGTGTATGGTTCCATGAAGAACCTTTAATATCCAAAGAACCTTTCCATTGCACAAAAGGTTCCTTGTAGCGCAGAAAGGTTCTTTAGACTATAAAATGGTTAGAAAAAAATGGTTCTTTAAAGAACCTTTCACAAAACGGTTCTTCAGGGAACCAAAAATGGTTCTTCTATGGTATCACTGTGAAAACCCCTTTTTGGTTCTTCTTGGCACCTTTATTTTTAAGGGTGTAGTCAGGGCACTGATCAAGCATTGATCAGTCTATGATTGAGATGCACGCCATGAATGAATAACAGTTTGTCCGTAAAGCCTCGTTTATACTCGACGCGCCCGCATGAGCGCGAGGGTGCACGCGGCAAAAATAAATGCGCGCAGTCAGCGTAGCGGAGGCTCACACTGCGGAGCCAGGCCAAAGTAAACAATGCGCGCTCTGTGCGGCCGTGCACATTTTACTTTAGCGCCAATTCGGCTGCGGGTTGCTTGAATTGTGGGTTCATTAGCTTATTATTTTTAATGAAAAACACAACAACAAAACAAATGACAAACTCCCTTAAATAGGCGCTTTTACGTTTCGCTTTGAAACCAAATCTTCCGCGATCATCTCAGTCAGCTCCTCACTCTTAAATCTGATGAATGATCCTGCCGCTGCCGAGACTCACGGTCGGATCCTGCTTTATTAAGCAGATACGTTCAGTTTTTATTTGTATTGTCTGTTCTCTAACTGAACTAAATTATTTTATTACTATAAAAAAATCAAAAAGACGGTGGGCGGTGCCACGGTGGGCAAGTGATGTAACCGGTGTTGAGTCTGGACGCCGGAAACACCGGCAACACCGACTATCGTAGCAAGCCTAGTGGCTGACTAACGTCCCCATTTGGCCACCAAAGGAAGCGCAAGAAGTTCACATGATTAGATGGGACCTTTACTTGATAGTACATTTTCTCCACATCAGCCATGATAGCAATGTTGTCAAGACGGAAACGAACTAAGACCCCAATCAAGCTGTTTGTAAGATTGGGACCTTGAATGAGTTCGGGGTTTAGTGTTTAGGTTCAAATACCACACGCAAGCTCCCCTTCTTTGGTGAAACACACCATGGTGTGGAATGTACCACACCTTTCCATTTTCCTGCATCAATTGGTCTTGGGGTACGGGTTCAGCATATCCGCATGATAAGACCATTTCCATGAATGCCATATACTGTTTATGAAAGTCACTACTCCTTTGCAATTTTCTTTTTAAAGACAATGCTCGTTGCTCTGCCATGTGGCGGCTGTTTGGCATCATAGGATTATCCTCCTTGAATGGCAAAGGCAGTTGATAATGTCCATCCAAAATTTCAACAGAGCTGTCCATTATCTGCATGAATTTGTGGTCTTCTACAGACATTTGTTTCTTCTCATCAAATGTTTTTTCTGGGAAATCATGGTTGTATTGCTGAATCAAAAGTTCACTCAGGTTATCAACAGAAATCAAAGAAAAGTGTTTTAATAGCAAAGGGTCCATTACCCTGGCTATTGATCATTCTCCAAGGTTCCATCACTCTGGGTGAATTAATCCCAATCAGAAGGTCAATCCCAGCATTAATGTCGGGAATATCAACGTCTTGAAGATAAGGCCAGTTTCGAATATCTTCTTGTCTAGGGATATGTTCCCTGCTGACTGGAATTTCTTGCTGAGTGTAAACTTCAGGTAACTTTATGAATTCCTTTCCTTCCAAGCTACACACTTCCAGTCCCTTGACTACCAGGCTGTTAACAAATGTATTTTGCCCCACTCTCTATCACACCACTCTCTCTATCACTCTCTCTATCACTCTCTCTATCACTCTCTCTATCAGTTTCTCTATCACTCTCTCTATCACTTTCTCTATAACTCTCTCTATCACTCTCTCTATCAAAGCTTCTCCTCACTGCATTCTCTGATGCGTTGAAGATACCAAGATCAAATAAAGCGATGCTGGAGTGTCATACCAACAGATAGATAGATAGATAGATAGATAGATAGATAGATAGATAGATAGATAGATAGATAGATAGATAGATAGATAGATAGATAGATAGATAGATAGATAGATAGATAGATAGATAGATAGATAGATAGATAGATAGATAGATAGATAGATAGATAGATAGATAGATAGATAGATAGACAGACAGAAAGACAGACAGACAGACAGACAGACAGATAGATGATAGATAGATAGATAGATAGATAGATAGATAGATAGATAGATAGATAGATAGATAGATAGATAGATAGATAGATAGATAGATAGATAGATAGATAGATAGATAGACAGAAAGACAGACAGACAGACAGACAGATAGATGATAGATAGATAGATAGATAGATAGATAGATAGATAGATAGATAGATAGATAGATAGATAGATAGATAGATAGATAGATAGATAGATAGATAGATAGATAGATAGATAGATAGATAGATAGATAAATAGATAGATAGAA
>JARQWZ010007503.1:2500-32500 GCA_033150135.1 Gobio occitaniae
GGTTGTGAAAACCTGGCAACCCTGGGCAGCGGGAAACACACACACACACCAGGCTTGTTCGAGATGCATCGTCACTGCGCAGACCGATCCACGTATGATATAAAAAAAACCGCATGAGTGAATCAAAAGCATAAGGAGTCGTATGCTCTCGCTGGACTCGTTATCATACGGCGATCGGTCTGCACAGCACCGCTGCGAACAAGCCTTCCATCAACAATGCAAACGTTGCGTTACTATTGATTCACATGGCTTTACGATCCTACATCGGCATCAAAACACAATGAAAACACAGCGAATCCAACGCATTCATGCAGTTCGCCGTCATTTGTATAGACGGAGATTACAAACGAGCAGCAGCTGTTAGCTCCATTAGCTGCTATTTCAACAATGGCGGATCTCCAGTTTGTGTTGGTCTTGTTGACCCCGCCCCCAGCGCCTGACGTAATCGGTTCTTACTTCTAGCCCTGTTCTAGCCCAGCAATGTTTTGGTGCTACTTAAGAACCACTTTTCCTGGCTCGGAGCTGGGGCTTTGTGTGTGGAAAAACAAAGAACTGATTTGAAACTAGGCTCTGGCTCCGATCTAGCTCTAGCACTGCCTTGGTGGAAAAGGGGTATTACAGTGGCTCCCTTTGGCTTAGGGTGCTCCCTATCTAGGCTGCAGAGAGCAGGGCAGCTCAGTGGTTTTGGAACGGAGCCTAAAAGCAAGAGCTCTTCACTTCAAGTAGCGTCCACTTAATTAACTCTCCGTCTTGATCTCTTCACTTTGATTGTCTCCAGAACTAGTTCATATGGTGTGTACCGGACAACAAAACCCGGCACATCTGCTCTGGAGGCCGCGCTGGCCTTTTGACATCTACGTTAAGCCAGAGATTAAGCAACGCTATAGATCTTGAGAAAAATCTGGCTTGCCACTCTTGTGGTTCTATCAGGCTTTATTGGTGTGCACAGATGCCCCTCATGTAAAATAAACCCTGTGTCCTTTGTGTCAGCCAATGGGACGCTTGAGGAGGTGGGGGTATTCGCAATATCCTCCTGTCAATCACGTGCTGGCCTCTTTCTGATTGGCTTATCTTCAAGCCAAGCAGCTGCAACCCCTAGATGGCAATTACAAGGCGCGTAACTGCAGCTCTGGGTGTATTGTCAGATCGCTCACTTTAGCAGCGAATAGAGCCGTGCTAAAGAGCGACGTCTGCCTTACATCAGCCAAACCAACATGGAAATGCTCCAGATGAGGAGAGAGACTCATTAAACTGCTTCAGATTCAGAGGAAATCAGTGATAGAATAGTAAGTTAGTTATGAAAAGCTCTGAAAATTGGAGTGGCGTTTGCCCATTAAACCGGCTGTGGCTTGTTGCCAGGGTGTTGCTAGGTTGTTGCCAATTTGTTCAGAGTTGTTTTTAGCACATTGATATGCAGTTGCTAGGGTGTTATGGCTGGTTGCTAGGTGATTGCTTAGCCACAAGTCTCTATGATATTCTGGTCTTTAGATATGGCTGCTTTTTTATTGTTTTATTTTATTTATACTCAATAATGCTATCTAGCTTGATTTTATTCATATAACTAATTAATTTTAATATGAATTTTTACTAACATATTTTTTTATGGAAATTCATCCCATTTCCCTCAAATTTTTTCTTTTATTTCATTATTTTATTTGTACTTTATTCCATATTATTTTATTAAATGTTTGATTTTATTGTATTTTATTTTATTTTATTTATACTCAATAATGCTATATCTAGCTAGGCTATAAGACAATAATCATGTTTTTTATTCATTTTCTATATTTATTTTATTCATATAACTAATTCATTTTAACATACATTTTTTATTAAAATATTTTTTATGAAAATGCATCCCATTTCCCTTCAAAGTTTTAATTTTATTTTATTTATACTCAATAATGCTATCTAGCTAGGCTATAAGACAATGAATCATATTTTGTATTCATTTTCTACATTGATTTTAACTAATTCATTTTAACATTAATTTTTATTAACATATTTTGAATGAAAATTGATCACATTTCCTCAAAGTTTTTATTTTATTTTAATTATAATTTTATTTTAATTGAATTTTATATTTTATTTTATGAAATGCTTTATTTTATTTTATTTTATTTATACTCAATAATGCTATCTAGCTAGGCTATAAGACGATTAATCATATTTTTATTAATTTTCTATATTGATTTTATTCCTATAACTAATTCATTTTAACATAAATTTTTTATTAACATATTTTTTTATGAAAATTCATCCCATTTCCCTCAAAGTTTTTATTTTATTTATTTTTTATTTTATTTATACTCAATAATGCTATCTAGCTAGGCTATAAGACAAGGAATCATATTTTGTATTAATTTTCTACATTGATTTTAACTAATTCATTTTAACATACATTTTTATTAACATATTTTGAATGAAAATTGACCACATTTGCCTCAAAGTTTTAATTGAATTTTAATTATAATTTTATTTTAATTGAATTTTATATTATTTTATTTTATGAAATGCTTTATTTTATTTTATTTATACTCAATAATACTATCTAGCTAGGCTATAAGACGATTAATCATATTTTCTATTAATTTTCTATATTGATTTTATTCCTATAACTAATTCATTTTAACATACATTTTTTATTAACATATTTTTTATGAAAATTCATCCCATTTCCCTCAAAGTTTTTATTTTATTTATTTATTTTATTTTATTTATACTCAATAATGCTATCTAGCTAGGCTATAAGACAATGAATCATATTTTGTATTCATTTTCTACATTGATTTTAACTAATTCATTTCAACATTAATTTTTATTAACATATTTTGAATGAAAATGTATCACATTTCCCTCAGTTTTAATTTAATTTTAATTATAATTTAATTTTAATTGAATTTTATATTATTTTATTTTATTAAATGCTTTATTTTATTTTATTTATACTTAATAATGCTATCTAGCTAGGCTATAAGACGATTAATCATATTTTTTATTAATTTTCTATATTGATTTTATTCATATAACTAATCAATTTTAACGTACATTTTTATTAACATATGTTTTAATGAAAATTCATCCCATTTGCCTCAAAGTTTTATTTAATTTTTTGCTAGTTTTCCTACCAAGACAGCATTTTTGGGCATGAGCATGTCTATATGATACCCAGTAATGCTAGTCCACTCACAAGGTTTTGAAGCCCAGCCAATAAGAAGCTGCGCGAGAATGGTCTCCATTCAGGCCTGTGGTCAGATCTGGGTTTGATAATACTGCACAGATTCTGTGGCCAGGGTTTCTTCTACTACCTACACAAAACCTGGACTTCTGAGGGTCCATTTTTAGACCGTGAGCTAAGATCTGTTGGGGTCTGTAAGAAATTACCCTCTAATCAGCTTCCAGGCGCTCGATGTGTTTCCTAATAGATGACTTACACGCCTAAAATGACAGATCCGGAAAGAGTTTCACAGCCGGATGATGCCGTAGGAGAACATTTGAGTTCATTTCAAGAACATTATACAGCAAAAAAAGTTCTTTGCTGAACTTAAGGTTTTATTTTTAAGTGTAAAGCAAGTGTAACAGTGTTTTGTGCGTGTGTTTGTGTGTTGCCTTTGTGTGCGTGCTCCATTATTAGCTCATACTCTGTTTGCTGTTGTGGCAGAGCTGAGTAAACTCCAGTCTGAATAGAGCTGCCAAACTCAGGAAAAGCAGCTGTCCAAACACACACACACACACACACACTTTGTGTACCTGCTGAATTCGAACTGTCCCTTTCACACACACTCTTTTCTCATCTTTGATGTCATCTCTGTCCTTCACTCCTTTTGCTTTTTAAAAGGATCTTATTCTGCAGTTTTGCAGCATTTTATGTTTTCTATTTATGTACGTCCAACATGTGATTTCTCCCCAAAACAAACTTGATTTAGTTTTACACGACAAGTTTTATGACCATTTGAACAGGTGGAAAAGAAGGGAAAAAATAGGTATTGTGAATAAAATTTAAATAATTGTCTTATATAATGTTCTATATGGTCTATATAATTATGGTATCTATACACTCTAAAAAATGCTGGGTTAAAAACAACCCAAGTTGGGTTGAAAATGGACTAACCCAGCAAATGGATTGTTTTAACCAAGTGAATGGGTCATTTTAACCCAGCGGTTGGGTTAAATGTTTGCTTTAAACAACTCATTTACTGGGTTAGTCTATTTTCAACCCAACTTGGGTTGTTTTTAACCCAGCATTTTTTAGAGTGTATATAGGCCTATTATGTTATACACGAACAAAATTATTTTGTATTATTATTTATATTCATTGTATTCACACAGCTAATTAACGTTAATATGACATTTATTTTAACATGACTATTTTATTAATATTTTATGTTATTTTAGTTTTATGAAAATTCTGCACATTTCATAGTTTATCATTGCTTTGATTCAAAAACATCTTTTAACATGTTTTTTAAGTTTAGTAAGCACTTTTTTTTTTAATTTAAAGTACATTTTTCTTGCACTATTAAGATAAAAAAATATATATATTTTTTTTCATTCGGCTTAATTTTCTACATGCAAATTATTATTTCAGTTTTGCAGATTTTTTTCTTCATGTGATTCCTCCCCAAAACAAACTTACGTTTTATTTTACAATATTAACATTTTTATATGACCATTTGAACAAGTGGAAAAGAAGGGAACAAATATTTATTGTGAATAAAAGAAAAATATATATAGCGTGATGGTCTATATATTTAAGTATCTATACATATATTATAAGACCAGGAATATTTTTATTATTTTTTATATCAATTTCATTCATATAACAAATTAACTTTAATATACATTTTATTTTAACATGAACGTTTTATGAAAATTTTCTTGCACAATAGTGATTTTGCATTGCATTTTTTGCGTTCGGACAAATTTTCTACATGTTAATTTTTAATTTTTCTATTTTTATTTTGGGTGGGCAAGCAGATTTCATGAGATTCATCCAAATCTATGTTTTATTCTCCTTTTCAAAGATGTCCTGACCTGCTTCCTCTCCGCTATAGTCTGTGTTTGCGCTTGATCTTGATCAGTAATTTAGCATGTCTCTGGCCCATTAGCATGCTAATATCAGTGGAGCAGTGAGGGATGAGCTTGGATCATTCGGGCAGGAGTTTACTGTGAGGCCCTGGACAAACACACACTCCATTTGCTACAGCGATTAACCGGACGCATCTCTCTGTGTGTGTGTTTGACTTCAGTCTAATCAGCCACATTTACTGCTAATTCACAGCCACTGTAGGAAAAAGAGATTGTGATTAATGGGGTGGTCATGTTCGGGCTGGTTGTTGTGATCATTTAGGTGGATTAAAACCCAATCATAGCTTGTTGTAATTTCACAGAACAGTTTATATTTGATAACGGTTTCACTTTATTTTACAGTGTCCTTGTTACACTACTATTGTAATAACTATAAACTATGCATAATTGCATGCAATTAACCCTAATCCTAACCCTATAGTGAGTACATGTAGTAAATTATCACACAGTACTTAAATGCATAATTACACTGTAACAATGACAATGACAGAGACGAATACTTCTCTACTATATAGTATGCGAAAAACAGTACGCCAACTGAGTAGTATGTCCGAATTCATAGTATTGGAAAAACAGACGGCGAAAAATACCCGGATGACTTACTACTTCCGGCGGGATTCTGAAGTGCGCATACGATGGACACTTTACTATCCCATGAGGCCACGGGAGACGATTTATGAGTGACGCTGGTAGGTCACATGATCATGACAACATGGCGGATGTAGTACGTCCGGATTACATTCATACTACATTCATTCATACTATGTAGAACGTACTTTTTTAACGGTCGCGAAGGTCGTTCAAATTCAAATGTAGTACCTACTCACATAGTACGCCATTTCGGACGCAGCCTTGTTCTTTATTATGCATGCACCATTTTTAATACTACACTCGAAAAAATGCTGGATTAAAAACAACCCAAGTTGGGTTGAAAATGGACAAACCCAGCAATTGGGTTGTTTTAACCCAGCGATTGGGTTGTTTTAAACAAACATTTAACCCAACCGCTGGGTTAAAATGACCTATTCACTGTGTTAAAACAACCCTATTGCTGGGTTAGTCCATTTTCAACCCAACTTGGGTTGTTTTTAACCCAGCATTTTTAATACTATATTCGAATAAATGCTGGGTTAAAAACAACCCAAGTTGGGTTGAAAATGGACTAACCCAGCAATTGGGTTGTTTTAAGCAAACATCTAACCCAACTGCTGGGTTAAAAGGACCCATTCACTTGGTTAAAACAACCCAAGTTGGGTTGAAAATGGACTAACCCAGCAATTGGGTTGTTTTAAGCAAACATCTAACCCAACTGCTGGGTTAAAAGGACCCATACACTGGGTTAAAACAACCCAAGTTGGGTTGAAAATGGACTAACCCAGCAATTGGGTTGTTTTAAGCAAACATTTAACCCATTCACTGGGTTACAACAACCCAATTGCTGTGTTAGTCCATTTTCAACCCAACTTGGGTTGTTTTTAACCCAGAATTTTTTCCCGGAGTGTAATGATCATTTTCGATTTAAACTGCATTGGCACTATCAGATGAGAACAACATTTGATGACTATTGTTTTCTGTAGAGCTGCTTTACAACATTAACTCTGCTATTTTCCTGTTATATTAATGTAACGCTGCTTTGAAACATTTCATAGGCCTGTTGTATAAAGTGCTTTACACTCTAAAAAATGCGGGGTTAAAAACAACCCAAGTTGGGTTGAAAATGGACTAACCCAGCAATTGGGTTGTTTTAAGCAAACATTTAACCCAACCGCTGGGTTAAAATGACCTATTCACTGGGTTAAAACAACCCAATTGCTGGGTTAGTCCATTTTCAACCCAACTTGGGTTGTTTTTAACCCAGCATTTTTAATACTATATTCGAAAAAATGCTGAGTTAAAAACAACCCAAGTTGGGTTGAAAATGGACTAACCCAGCAATTGGGTTGTTTTAAGCAAACATCTAACCCAACTGCTGGGTTAAAAGGACCCATTCACTGGGTTAAAACAACCCAAGTTGGGTTGAAAATGGACTAACCCAGCAATTGGGTTGTTTTAAGCAAACATTTAACCCAACCGCTGGGTTAAAACAACCCAATTGCTGGGTTTGTCCATTTTCAACCCAACTTGGGTTGTTTTTAGCCCAGCATTTTTTAGAGGGTATGCATTTAAAAAAAAGCCATTATTCATGTGTTTTAAGTAAATTGTTATTGAAGCGCGAGTCCCACTTCCGACACTCATTGCATCTGAGACATTTCGAATTTTATAGAGGCGAGTGGATGTGGCTTATACGCTTTGATAGGGTCAGAGTGTGGTTAAATGTGGTAAATGTGCCGTGTGTGTGTGTGTGTGTGTGTGTGGATAACAGGGTATTTTCCATCCAGTACCTTCAGAAGAAAAGCACCAGGGTTTAATGACATCTTTAGTTCTTTTGTAGTGCACATGCATCTGCGCTGTATGGATGTGGAAAGCGGTTGGAAAAATCAAACACACACACACACACACATTGAGAGGTCTGCAAGTCCATAATGGCATCAAAAGGCAATGTAAAAAGATTGGTTAAAAAGGATATAATTACTTTCAAATGACGTCCCAGTTAGAATTGAATGCATGTGTCAGGCCGATTCCTCAGGTGCCTCATATATGAAAGAAACCTCACAGATGAGATATTATTCATGTCATAATTGTTTCTCCTAGACAACCGTGAGTGTCTTGCTTCTCATATTTTTGTCCTGGAAGTTTGATGAAACATATTTAATGTGCTCAGACAAGTCGATAGTTAAAAGTCTGAGCTCCTCCAGGTTCATTTTGCATCTCTATACTCTTAGAAATCAATCATTTAATAATTTGTGTCTGTTTTCATTTCTCCAAAGCATACACTTTGTTGAGAAATGAGCAACACGTTTATATTCCCTCTGTGTCGTCACTCCGTATTGAATTCTACATGATGTCTTGGTGTTTCTAAAGCACCTAAAGCGGATCTGAAGAGATGTTGTTGTAAGTAATCTCTGGTCTTAAGCTCTCTCTCTCTCTCTCGGTCGGGCTGGTGTTTGGTGTTTGGAGAGATGTTTGCTGGTTTTCCATAAGCCCGTTCAGACGTGGCTGCTCTGAACAACTTTGGTGGCGGCAAACGAGGGATAAATTATTGTTTGTGTTTGTTACATTTCCGATCTATAGCAAACAAATACAGAGAGAGAAGGATAAATACAATCCCCCTTCACACACAAGCATCAATATCACACACACACACACACACACACACACACACACACACACACAGTGAAGGCTTCTCTAAGCATGACTGACTGAGCGTGAAGACTTTCCTTCTTTAGGTTGTTCTTAATGGTATTAAAGAGGGATTAGTTTCAACAACTGCACAGTGTCAATCAAAACAAGTTCTTTCTTATGGCACACACACACACACACACACACACACACACAAATATCTGTAACACTTTATTTCGATGGTCCACTTTAGACATTCTACTGACTATAAGTTACTTTGCAACTACATCAACTTATTCTACTAACCCGAACAGTCTACTAGTCTACTACTAATACTCTAATGAGAGTTAGCCGATAGTTGCAAATTTACTTATAGTTAGTAGAATGTCTAAAGTGGACCCTCGAAATAAAGTGTAACCCAAAAATCGTATGCACCTTCTTCTTTTAATTAATTTCCACAAGTCAAACAATCACTAGTACTATTACTCATAGTTAGTGTAACTAATGTATTAAACTTCAGTGTGCAACCAGACTTGAATCTTCTCTCAAATTGTGTGGTTTGTGGTCGTAGAGATTTGTGCATGGGCATTCTTGACTTTTGACCACCCTAGCAACCACCTAGCAACGCCCCAGAAACACACTTGCATTACTTCACATGTTCTAATAATGTTTTGCTTGCATTCCCATCAAGTTCTGAAAATGTTTTTTGTTTTTTTGTTTGTTATGCGCAAATTTTGCATGTTTTACAGGAATGCTACTTTTGAATGTTTGAGCATTCCGAAACTTTTGAATGTTCTGAAGCAGTTTTAATTTTGACAGCATATTTTGCTTTAGTTTTAGTCATAGTCTTTTGACTAAAATGCCATTTAGTTTTAGTCATATTTTAGTCACCTGAATTGTTTTTAGTTTTAGTCTAGTTTTAGTCGACTAAATTTCATAAGATTTTAGTCGACTAAATCTACAGTAGATTTAGTCTCCTAAAATCTAATGAGTTTAGTTAAATTGTAATACATTAAGCATTTAAGCCTTACATAACCGACTGTCACTTGAACTGACATTTTGTTTTTGACATTAAAAATAACACGAAAGAGAGCTCAATTCACTTTTTTGTTTGTTTTTAAAAACATCTATATAGTTTTTATAACTTGTATTTCTATTTTAGTTAGTATATCATGTTAAGCTAAAGCTTCAAATAAGTTTGTTTATTTTTTTATTTTATTTCAGTTAACATTTATTTAATATCAAATAACAAAGATTTTTTTTATGGTTTTAGTTAACTATTATAACCCTGATACTTTTTTTAATATGTGTCAAATACTGGTCTTTCCTCCTGACTATGAATTAAATGGGAATGAAATTAAATACAGTTTATTGTGTAACCAAAAACGAATATATAATGTGTGACTTTTAATGATAAACAAGCTCGAAATACACCGGGACTCTTATTTTGAAATGTATGCGCCTCTATTGCAGTTGCAGGAGCTCATTCAAGTTCAGATGAGGAGATAAATATGCATTGTTACAACCGTCTAAAACATATTACTATATAAACATCGTAAAGTAAACATTGTCATTATTCATCAGCATTAGTTCATAAACAATTGTCTGGCATTAATGTGTGTTATTGATTGATTGAGCCGCTCTGGAGCGCTGGATTGGGGATGCGTGAGGCCGTGTTTTCCAGCGGTTAGATCAGTTCAGATCAAATGTGCGCATCTGTTACACAGGACATCAGTTCTGACTGGATCTCTTCCCTAATCGTCCCTCCCTAACATTATCGTTTCGTTTTTATTTGTTGACGAAAATGACAGTTGATTTTCGTCATAGTTTTTGTCATCCAACACTAGTTTTTATTTAGTTATCGTCTCGTTTTTGTCAGTGAAAAAAGGTCGTTGACGAAAATTATGACGAAAATTATTCGTCAACGAAATTAACACTGATCTGAAGTACAAGTACACTCTAAAAAATGCTGGGTTAAAAATGGACTAACCCAGCAATTGGGTTGCTTTAACCCAGTGAATGGGTCGTTTTAGCCCAGCGGTTGGGTTAAATGTTTGCTTAAAACAACCCAATCGCTGAGTTGAAACAACCCATTCACTGGGTTAGTCCATTTTCAACCCAACTTGGGTTGTTTTTAACCCAGAATTTTTTCCCGGAGTGTAATGATCATTTTCGATTTAAACTGCATTGGCACTATCAGATGAGAACAACATTTGATGACTATTGTTTTCTGTAGAGCTGCTTTACAACATTAACTCTGCTATTTTCCTGTTATATTAATGTAACGCTGCTTTGAAACATTTCATAGGCCTGTTGTATAAAGTGCTTTACACTCTAAAAAATGCGGGGTTAAAAACAACCCAAGTTGGGTTGAAAATGGACTAACCCAGCAATTGGGTTGTTTTAAGCAAACATTTAACCCAACCGCTGGGTTAAAATGACCTATTCACTGGGTTAAAACAACCCAATTGCTGGGTTAGTCCATTTTCAACCCAACTTGGGTTGTTTTTAACCCAGCATTTTTAATACTATATTCGAAAAAATGCTGAGTTAAAAACAACCCAAGTTGGGTTGAAAATGGACTAACCCAGCAATTGGGTTGTTTTAAGCAAACATCTAACCCAACTGCTGGGTTAAAAGGACCCATTCACTGGGTTAAAACAACCCAAGTTGGGTTGAAAATGGACTAACCCAGCAATTGGGTTGTTTTAAGCAAACATTTAACCCAACCGCTGGGTTAAAACAACCCAATTGCTGGGTTTGTCCATTTTCAACCCAACTTGGGTTGTTTTTAGCCCAGCATTTTTTAGAGGGTATGCATTTAAAAAAAAGCCATTATTCATGTGTTTTAAGTAAATTGTTATTGAAGCGCGAGTCCCACTTCCGACACTCATTGCATCTGAGACATTTCGAATTTTATAGAGGCGAGTGGATGTGGCTTATACGCTTTGATAGGGTCAGAGTGTGGTTAAATGTGGTAAATGTGCCGTGTGTGTGTGTGTGTGTGTGTGTGGATAACAGGGTATTTTCCATCCAGTACCTTCAGAAGAAAAGCACCAGGGTTTAATGACATCTTTAGTTCTTTTGTAGTGCACATGCATCTGCGCTGTATGGATGTGGAAAGCGGTTGGAAAAATCAAACACACACACACACACACATTGAGAGGTCTGCAAGTCCATAATGGCATCAAAAGGCAATGTAAAAAGATTGGTTAAAAAGGATATAATTACTTTCAAATGACGTCCCAGTTAGAATTGAATGCATGTGTCAGGCCGATTCCTCAGGTGCCTCATATATGAAAGAAACCTCACAGATGAGATATTATTCATGTCATAATTGTTTCTCCTAGACAACCGTGAGTGTCTTGCTTCTCATATTTTTGTCCTGGAAGTTTGATGAAACATATTTAATGTGCTCAGACAAGTCGATAGTTAAAAGTCTGAGCTCCTCCAGGTTCATTTTGCATCTCTATACTCTTAGAAATCAATCATTTAATAATTTGTGTCTGTTTTCATTTCTCCAAAGCATACACTTTGTTGAGAAATGAGCAACACGTTTATATTCCCTCTGTGTCGTCACTCCGTATTGAATTCTACATGATGTCTTGGTGTTTCTAAAGCACCTAAAGCGGATCTGAAGAGATGTTGTTGTAAGTAATCTCTGGTCTTAAGCTCTCTCTCTCTCTCTCGGTCGGGCTGGTGTTTGGTGTTTGGAGAGATGTTTGCTGGTTTTCCATAAGCCCGTTCAGACGTGGCTGCTCTGAACAACTTTGGTGGCGGCAAACGAGGGATAAATTATTGTTTGTGTTTGTTACATTTCCGATCTATAGCAAACAAATACAGAGAGAGAAGGATAAATACAATCCCCCTTCACACACAAGCATCAATATCACACACACACACACACACACACACACACACACACACACACAGTGAAGGCTTCTCTAAGCATGACTGACTGAGCGTGAAGACTTTCCTTCTTTAGGTTGTTCTTAATGGTATTAAAGAGGGATTAGTTTCAACAACTGCACAGTGTCAATCAAAACAAGTTCTTTCTTATGGCACACACACACACACACACACACACACACACAAATATCTGTAACACTTTATTTCGATGGTCCACTTTAGACATTCTACTGACTATAAGTTACTTTGCAACTACATCAACTTATTCTACTAACCCGAACAGTCTACTAGTCTACTACTAATACTCTAATGAGAGTTAGCCGATAGTTGCAAATTTACTTATAGTTAGTAGAATGTCTAAAGTGGACCCTCGAAATAAAGTGTAACCCAAAAATCGTATGCACCTTCTTCTTTTAATTAATTTCCACAAGTCAAACAATCACTAGTACTATTACTCATAGTTAGTGTAACTAATGTATTAAACTTCAGTGTGCAACCAGACTTGAATCTTCTCTCAAATTGTGTGGTTTGTGGTCGTAGAGATTTGTGCATGGGCATTCTTGACTTTTGACCACCCTAGCAACCACCTAGCAACGCCCCAGAAACACACTTGCATTACTTCACATGTTCTAATAATGTTTTGCTTGCATTCCCATCAAGTTCTGAAAATGTTTTTTGTTTTTTTGTTTGTTATGCGCAAATTTTGCATGTTTTACAGGAATGCTACTTTTGAATGTTTGAGCATTCCGAAACTTTTGAATGTTCTGAAGCAGTTTTAATTTTGACAGCATATTTTGCTTTAGTTTTAGTCATAGTCTTTTGACTAAAATGCCATTTAGTTTTAGTCATATTTTAGTCACCTGAATTGTTTTTAGTTTTAGTCTAGTTTTAGTCGACTAAATTTCATAAGATTTTAGTCGACTAAATCTACAGTAGATTTAGTCTCCTAAAATCTAATGAGTTTAGTTAAATTGTAATACATTAAGCATTTAAGCCTTACATAACCGACTGTCACTTGAACTGACATTTTGTTTTTGACATTAAAAATAACACGAAAGAGAGCTCAATTCACTTTTTTGTTTGTTTTTAAAAACATCTATATAGTTTTTATAACTTGTATTTCTATTTTAGTTAGTATATCATGTTAAGCTAAAGCTTCAAATAAGTTTGTTTATTTTTTTATTTTATTTCAGTTAACATTTATTTAATATCAAATAACAAAGATTTTTTTTATGGTTTTAGTTAACTATTATAACCCTGATACTTTTTTTAATATGTGTCAAATACTGGTCTTTCCTCCTGACTATGAATTAAATGGGAATGAAATTAAATACAGTTTATTGTGTAACCAAAAACGAATATATAATGTGTGACTTTTAATGATAAACAAGCTCGAAATACACCGGGACTCTTATTTTGAAATGTATGCGCCTCTATTGCAGTTGCAGGAGCTCATTCAAGTTCAGATGAGGAGATAAATATGCATTGTTACAACCGTCTAAAACATATTACTATATAAACATCGTAAAGTAAACATTGTCATTATTCATCAGCATTAGTTCATAAACAATTGTCTGGCATTAATGTGTGTTATTGATTGATTGAGCCGCTCTGGAGCGCTGGATTGGGGATGCGTGAGGCCGTGTTTTCCAGCGGTTAGATCAGTTCAGATCAAATGTGCGCATCTGTTACACAGGACATCAGTTCTGACTGGATCTCTTCCCTAATCGTCCCTCCCTAACATTATCGTTTCGTTTTTATTTGTTGACGAAAATGACAGTTGATTTTCGTCATAGTTTTTGTCATCCAACACTAGTTTTTATTTAGTTATCGTCTCGTTTTTGTCAGTGAAAAAAGGTCGTTGACGAAAATTATGACGAAAATTATTCGTCAACGAAATTAACACTGATCTGAAGTACAAGTACACTCTAAAAAATGCTGGGTTAAAAATGGACTAACCCAGCAATTGGGTTGCTTTAACCCAGTGAATGGGTCGTTTTAGCCCAGCGGTTGGGTTAAATGTTTGCTTAAAACAACCCAATCGCTGAGTTGAAACAACCCATTCACTGGGTTAGTCCATTTTCAACCCAACTTGGGTTGTTTTTAACCCAGCATTTTTCAGAGTGTAGTAACATTTTAAAAAAACAACTAAAACGTTTAATAAAAAATAAAAAAAGATGTATAAATAACATTTTGAGAACATTGTTAAAGAGACTGAGCGAACGTTACTGCAAGAGTCGCACTGATGCAAGTGTCTCTCGTGGCTGTTCTGACAAAGACTCGGGACAAAGCCGCCCGCCGCTGTGGTCCTGTCAACAAAAGACAGAGAAAAGGACAGGATTAGTTCTCAAGCACAAAAGAAGAAAGGGAGATCTCCAGAAGGATCATGGGAATTACAGACACCAGCATAATGTGAAGTGACAGACAGAGGAAGCAGGGAAACATGTGCGATGATTAAACATCAGCTGAAGATGGAGAAAGAAGAGAGCACAATACAATGAGGTTGCTCGTTTCATGTAATTATCAACTTTGTCTCAGTTGCTTCTTGTAGGAGAAATCAAATACACTACGGTTCAAAAGTTTAGGGTCATACTATAGTAAGATGTAAAAGACGTATGTGTTCATATTGAGATCAGTTTTTGGGATCTTGGCGAGTTTGAGCACAGGTTGCGATCTCTTCTGAAAGCTTCAGCAAAAGTCTCCTTCAGTGCTGTGTGGGAGAAACAGTAGAGATATTAAAGTGATCTCATCTGTGATTTTTTTCCTTCCTGTGGGTCCGTCTCTGAATATTGACTCCTCCGTAAAAAACTCTTTTGTGCCGTCTCACCTCACGATGCCATCATATCTCGAGGCTTATTAAAAATCTCTTTCAAAGTCATAATCATGAGCGCGGCACCGCTGGGGCGTCCGGTGTCAGTCATGCATTGATCTGTGCGCCTGTGATATTTATGGATGAACTTTATTGGTATGGGAGAAGACACAGCTCTGAGGGAAGATCTGCTTAATGCTTCAGAATTATTGAGCTTTGCAGCGGATTTCACGTCAGGGGGTTTGAGTTTTAACCAAAGAAATGAGTCACTCTTGTGCTTCGCTGTTACTCGTTGTACTTCAAATAATTGAGGCAAGAGATCCTGCTGTGCATCATGTTCGAATCTTGCAATAAGTGATATAGTGTTTTGATCATAATTCACTTCAAATCAGTGAACTCACCTACTTAAAGGAACACGCCGACTTTTTGGGACTTTAGCTTATTCACCGTATCCCCCAGAGTTAGATAAGTCCATACACACCATTCTCATCTCCGTGCCATAACTCTGTCTGACGCACCCACCGGCACTTGATAAAAAATACAGTAAAAAATAGTAAAATATTATTACTATTTGTAAGAACTGTTTGCTATGTGAATATATTATGAAATGTAATTTAGTCCTGTGATCAAAGCTGAATTTTCAGCATCATTACTCCAGTCTTCAGTGTCACATGACCCTAATATATATAATAAAACTGCAATATATTTTTTCCAGTATTCTTTGATGAGTAGAAAGTTTGAAATATTTATTTGAAATAGAAATATTTTGTAACATTATAAATGTCTTTACTGTCACTTTTGATAAATGCAATGCATCCTTGCTTTTATAAAAGTATTCATTTCTTTCAAAAAAGAAAATAATAAATATTACTGACCCCAAATTTAACGAATGTATATTTAAAAAAAATTGTTTTGCAGCAAAAAATTATGTGAATTCTTTCAAACATATTTAAAAAAAAAAATGCTTTTGCAATGCATTTAAATTGATTTATAAAAAGTGTATTATTATTATTATATTTTTTGCTAATATTATTTGTATACAATGCATAAAAATGCTGGGTTAAAAATGGACAAACCCAGCAATTGGGTTGTTTTAAGCAAACATTTAACCCAACCGCTGGGTTAAAACAACCCATTCACTGGGTTAAAACTACCCAATTACTGGGTTAGTCCATTTTAACCCAACTTGGGTTGTTTTTAACCCAGCATTTTTTAGAGTCTTTGTAGCCTTGGTAACATCAGCAAAAATGTTAGTCATTTCAGAGTTAAAGAAATGGGTAACACTTTACAATAAGGTTGTATTCGTTAACATTAGTTAATGCATTAGTTAACATGAACAACACCTCTGTTCAGCATTAGTTCATCTTTGTTAACGTTAGTTCATAAAAATCCAGCTGTTCATGGTTTGTTCATGTTAGTTCACAGATGCATTAACGAGATTTTAATAATGCATTAGTAAATTTTGAAATTAACATTAACAAAGATAAATAAATGCTTTAAAAGTGCAGTTCATTATTAGTTCATGTTGACGAATGTAGTGAACTAATGTTAGCTAATGAACCTTATTGTAAAGTGTTACCAAGAAAGCATATGCATTTTAAAGAAAAATGACGAACACACACTTTGGCTGAATCAAAAATTACCTCATACACTCAAATAGAGGATTATTTGACAGCCATTTGTAGTGGTGTCTGAAACCATAGTGGACGTTATTCAATCCCATAATGCACCACAATAACAACTGATGTACACTCAACGGCTGTCTGAATTCACTCCTTCAAGTGAGCTGTATTAGTGGACTAGCGTAGGGAATAGTGCACAGTAAGACCATGAATGTGTTTTGAGAAAGTCAATAGTGTCATGTTTCTCCTCGCCAGGTTGTTCGGCACCAAATGCAGCGGCTGTCTGGAGAAGATCTCTCCCACTGAGTTTGTGATGCGCGCACTAGAAAGTGTGTATCATCTGGGCTGCTTCTGCTGCTGTGTGTGCGAGCGCCAGCTGTGTAAAGGAGACGAGTTCGTCCTGAAGGAGGGACAGCTGCTGTGCAAGAACGACTATGAGAGAGAGAAGGACTTGCTGCACTCGGTCAGCCCGGACATGTCTGACTCCGGTGAGAACGCAACTCTTTTTTTTCACGTCTCGTCTGCTCTCTGTAGAAAGGTGATATTAAAATTTGTGTTTCTGCAGACAAAAGTGAAGATGAAGATGTGGATGTGAAGCCGGAGAAAGGAGCAGGAGGCCAGGGCAAAGCGAGCGATGACGGCAAAGACCCGCGCAGACCCAAGAGACCTCGCACCATTCTCACCACCCAGCAGCGGCGCGCGTTCAAGGCCTCCTTTGAGGTCTCCTCCAAACCATGCAGAAAGGTGAGAGCTTTCTCACAAGATTTATTAAGGGGGGAAAGCTCAAATAAACCCGAAACCAACCTTAAAGGGTTAGTTCACCCAAAAATGAAAATTCTGTCATTAATTACTCACCCTCATGTCGTTCGACACCCGTAAGACCTCCGTTCATCTTGAGAACACAAATGAAGATATTTTAGTGTAAAGCTGATGCTGAGAAAGGCTTCAGATAGGCCTCCATTGGCATTCAGTACATTTACACTCACAAGACCCATAAAAGGCACTTAAAACGTCATTACAAAGTCCATCTCACCACAGTGACTCTACAATAATTTTACGATGCAACGACAATAGTTTTTGTGCGCAAAAAAAAATCAAAATAACACCTTTATCCAACTTGTTCTTGTCTTCCGTGTGCCTCCACGACGCATGCGCGAGAATTATTATTGTTGCTTATTGAAAAAGCAACAGTAAAAAAGCAACTGTCCTTATTCTTTATTAAAAAATCGCCCTAAAAAAACCCCAAAGTTCAAGACATGGTACAGCCTTGCTTGCATGAACCTATGTAGGTTTGTATCAAATTTGCATAATGCCCATCTATGATCTTCATTGGCTGTCCACAAAATGATGTCTACTTTGCCCCTCCCTCAAACTGAGACTGGAAGAGTTTGGTTCGCGCTGTCGACATGTTCTCTTCAAAAGGATGAGGACTCGAATTGATACTGTAAAATGAACGGCATCATTACTGTTTGTATCACTTAAGCCTCCGGAGCTGAAATTCAGATATGATAATGAGCGCTTGGTTTCTGACACGTGCTGTCAGCAGTTGACCAATCACAGCAGACTGAGCCATCTGACCAATCAGAGCAGAGGAGGCTCGCAGAAGGGAAGAGTTTAGAGAGAATGAATCTTCAAACAAACCATTTCAGATGCTAGAGAAAAGACCTGATGCTGCAATGGATATTATGAGAAAATTCAAGTGTTTTTTTTACCTCGTAAACCTATTGCAGGAGACAAAATTTGGAACCTTTTAAAAACAGCATAATAGGGGCACTTTAAGACATCGCACTGCATGTCGCATTGCATAATGCATATTATTAGTCACATTGTATAAAAGTGTCCACTAAATGCATAATGTAAATATTTCATATACAAATGGCAAACACTGAGGGATCAGACTTCATGCTACTGGTCAAACTGGCTTTCAAACTATTTATACTTAGAAATTGCAGTAAATTTCACAAGGAATAATTACAAAGAAACTGCAAGTAACACATTCACTATAGATTGACTGAAATAGTTTTTCCTTGTCAAAAATTCTCCAATTAGTTTTACAGTGTATGCGAGACGTTGACGTTCATTGATGTTCTGGTTATTTCAGGTCAGAGAGACGCTGGCTGCTGAGACCGGTCTGAGCGTCAGAGTTGTCCAGGTGTGGTTTCAGAACCAGAGAGCAAAGGTGAGTGTGTCCCGAGATCTGAACCCAGTCTAAGGCTGGGCTTTTCAGATAACATCAGATAACATCACCCTTCTGTGAGGAACCCCACATAACATGTAAAAGGCAGATGAATATTGTCATGTATCAAGACTTCATTTATACCGTGAAAAATAACATTATAAATATGTAACTACATATTTACTCACTATAGCACTGGGCTGTTAGAGCAGATGTATAATTATGGTTATGTTTATTTATTTTACTTTATTTAAATCATGTCTTTTATTATTTATTTATTTTTACATTACATCAAACATTACTAATTGGAAATTGAAACTGAAATAAAATGAAGCTACTACAAAATATTAATAAAACGCGCTACAGCACTGTACTAAGTATATGAATTATTCATTTATTGAAATCATTTTATACTTTTATTTTAATCTCATTATTCATTTATTTATATCTTATCTTTTATTATTTATTATTCTTACATTTGTTACACTAGTTTAAGTCGAATCACTAATAAAATAAATAAAAACTGAAATAAGAATGAATTAAATTTTAAATATTAATATAAAAAACAACTAATTACAAAATGAATACAAATTATAAAAATAATAGCCAATTCAAAATATTAATAAAACTCGCTATAGTATTGTACTGTTAAGTAGTTGTATTATTATTTGTTTGTTTGTTTGTTTTAGTCAAATTATTTATTTATTTACTTATATCTTATCTTTTATTATTTATTCATTCTTAAATTTGTTACACTTTAGTTTAGATCAAATCACTAGAATTACTAACTAGAAATAAAATAAATACCAATATTAATATAAAAACTAAATAAATATTAAAATTATTAAAATGAATAAATAACGAATTTAAATGAAAAATGAAAGCTGAACCTGTAAAAATAATGTGTAATTCAAAAACTATAATAGTTGGCTATAGAAATACTTGTAAAATAAACTCCTGGCCTAAGTAACTCTTTAATATGTTTTAACAGCCATAAAATGATTTATGATCTTAAAAATGATTGAGTCTGTTCTCTATTTCCGGTCAGATGAAGAAGTTAGCGCGCCGACAACAGCAGCAACAAGAGCAGCAAAATTCTCAGAGAATCGGACAAGGTACGAGACTCCCAACACACACACACACACACATTCTTGTTCAACATGTGCTGTTCTTCAGCAGGGTTTTACATCTGTTTTATGTTTTTGGTAACTCAACTCATTTTCTGCAGATGTGATCTCAAGCCGAATGGAGAATCTGATGAACTCTTATACGCCACTGGCTCCGCCTCCACAACATCAATTAGTCTCCATGGAGACCAACGGATACAGCACAGACCCGTTCCAGCAAGGCCTCACTCCTCCGCAGATGCCCGGAGATCACATGAATCCATACGGTGAGCTCTAAACACGTAATACCCGCCCCATCCGCTTTTCCCCGCACGTCTCCGGAGCGACGTTACGAAAGCAAAAACACGATGGAATGATATTGACCAGAAGCGGCTGCTAATGCCACGTATGGGCCCAGTAAAAATAAATGTGCCATTAAACTGTCTTCACCCTTATGTAACAGTGTCAATTAGTTTTTGAGAAGCCTATAAAAGTACACTATAAAATTACACGCAGCACTCCTGAGAAAGTGAGCGTCAATCTGCTGCCTTCAGACGCGCTCGATTACACACTGATACGTGCGTTCGGTCCTGCTGCGAGCTGACGCAAATCACTCGTTTATATGCTCTTTATATAACACTTTATAGCCAATTACAGCTTTGAAAAGCAGTTGAGAGTCTCAGCTCTGCTGCTGGGTAATCATATTTCTATGGCTTATGGTAAACTGCGTCCATGAGGATCAAAAGCTTCTGTTCAATGACTTTAAAGGGGTGTTTGCATGTGATTTCACTTTTTCAACTTTAGTTAGTGTGTAATGTTGCTGCTTGAGCATAAACAGTATCTGCAAAGTTACAGCGCTGAACGTGAAATGCAAACGGAGATTTAAAGTCTTTTAAAGTTATTGCAGTTTATTTGACTACAAGATGGCAGGTTTGGACTACAACAAGCTTCTTCCCGGGTTGGTGACATTATAAACACCTGCTATTAACATAAACACTGCCCCCGCGAACACGCAACAGAGTGGGCGAGGCCACGTCGCAGTCATTACGAAAGAGAGAGAGCTGTTGCAGAACTACAAACTACATTTGGCCCTCTAACCAATCTAAGACCATTGCGTTTTTCGGAGGGATGGGCTTCATAGAAGCAGGAAGCAAACGAGCCATTCAAAGGACAGTGGAGACAGCGGTGTGGAATAAAGGTAAAATATAAGAAAAATACGGCGTTTAAAAAAAAAAAAGAAGTATTAAGACATGTTATACTGCCCCCCATAAACACAACCAAGCCTAGAAAAAAAACACGGAACCACCCCTTTAACAGATTTGTTTATTAGCTGTACTTGCTCAAACTTTTACTATAGCTATTAGATAGGGGTGTGAACCTTCACTGGTCTCACGGTTCGATTACGATTATCATGCCATCGATTCGGTTCAATTGACCATTCGCAAAGACCCGCCCCCTTTAGTTACTGTTGCTATGTCCGAAAAGTCATGGCGCTCTCACACCACACACACACACACATGTTCTCACGTTGAGAAAATGCATCGCGGAGCAAAGAGGACATTGACAACACACCGGCAGACAGGACAGAGCCAGTTACTTTTGATATGAAACAAAGTCTCAACTTTGAAATTGTCTTTTTTTTTTAAGAAATGTAAACAATAAATAGCATTTTGTGTCTCTTTAATGTGTGGTGATCACCTCTCAGTTAAAGCTGCTCCGATCATCTCTTTCTTCTAGTTCATTGACAAGCATGAAATAAACATGAATGAACACTAAAAGAAATGTTGTTTCAACCGCGGAAAGACGTCAGTACCAGTGTTGGGGTAACGCATTACAAGTAACTTGAGTTACGTAATAATATTACTTTTTCCAAGTAACTAGTAAAGTAACGCATTACTTTTCAAATTTACAACAAAATATCTGAGTTACTTTTTCAAAAAAAGTAATGCAAGTTACTTTTTCACATTAATTTGACTGACAGCTCTCCTTGCCCCCATGTTGAGAAAAATAAGTGCAGAGGCGTGTGTGTGAACATGATGGTTATTGTAGTTCTAGACTAAATGTGAGCATTTATTCATCTCACTTGCACAATAAAGATTCAGTTCTCCTCAAAATGAATAAAATCAGTCAAATGCAAAATCAGAGTACAATGCAAACCTCAAATAATTAAATGTTAAATAAAACAACTATTTTTATGCATAATCTACCTTTATATTTAATTTACCAATGTCTTGCTGCTGACCTTTGATGATTAAAATTGTTTTTGAAAAATTGATTGTTTTTATTGGTAAAACTTTTTTCTCCTGCATCCTATTCTTCCATTATCCAGAATGGCAGCACATTCTGAAAAGCTGCGTCTCTACTGTTCATGCGTGAATTTGCATTTTTACCTCAGCCTGGGGCTTATTATTTCAATTTTAGTATGAAGAGGTCTTTACCGTTGCAAAAAAATATATCTTCTTTGTTATAAACAAAAACAAAAACAAGCCCAGCCCAGGTAAGAAAAAGTAACGCAAAAGTAACGTAACGCATTACTTTTCTTAAAAAGTAACTAAGTAACTCAATTAGTTACTTTTTAAGGGAGTAACGCAATATTGTAATGCATTACTTTTCAAAGTAACTTTCCCCAACACTGGTCAGTACACACCGCTTTTCCAAGTTCAAGTCCACCGACGTTAATCTACTAACTCTCCTGACTGCTGTGTCGGACAAAACGGCAGATTCAGCGCTGTGATTGGTCAGATCGCCTGTCAATCAAACTCACGGCGAAGGGTGAATTCGATATCATGATGCATTGACGATGCACTCATCCTCATGTATACAATTTTGTCAGTCAGTTATATGAACTGAACCTTTAATTTTAAACAGAACTCAAGTCTGGGCACAGAAGACAACAGGAGCGTTTAGAACAAATACACAACACACTAAAAGCCACTTCAGGAGCTGGTCTGGGCCGCATTACAGTCAAAACTAAAGTCTAAATGCATCTGGTTGTTGAAACCACATGTGTAATTCCTCGCAACAATGCTAAAAAAATAACGTGTGAGAGCGTGTTATGGGCTATATGACATAGCCAGATATGACAGTGCTACAGCAGCTGCGAATCTCTTCATCGAGCAAACGCACAAACTACCGAAAGTAAAGTCGCAGGTGCTCAACATACAATCATATTCATTAAAGGAACACGCCGACTTTTTGGGACTTTAGCTTATTCACCGTATCCGAGTTAAATAAGTCCATACCATTCTCATCTCCGTGCCATAACTCTGTCTGACGCACCCACCGCTAGCCTAGCTTAGCGCAAAGACTGGAGGTAAATGGCTCCAGCTAGCCTATTTGTCAATAAGAGACAAAATAACGCCAACATTTTCCTATTTACATGTTGTGATACATATTATATAGCTAGACCTAATTTAGTTGTGCTTTTCTTTAGGAAACGACTCGATTTTCCACGACATTGACAGCGACACGTCTCTGACCAGCCTGAGCGACTGCTTCCTGGCCGCATCCGAAGCCGGATCCCTTCAGACCCGCGTGGGAAACCCCATCGACCGCCTGTACTCCATGCAGAGCTCCTACTTCGCCTCCTGAAACCAAATGCATACTGAGACTATACACCCACAAAAACTTGCTCCTGTCTGCAACGCCTGTCTCACGTACGCCAACAAACTCCAATCTCGAGGCAGTAAGGACCAGAAAACCAAACGAAACAAAGCGGCTCATGCTACGGATGAAACCAGAGCTTGGTTTTGCACTGTTGGAGACATGCTGAGGAGGTCTTGAATCTAACCCGGTTCAAAGCTGTGCTGGCCGAGCGTGTGTGTGTGACACTGAAGATGAGACGAAAAGGAAAAAATCAAGACACTAAACCAAATATTTTCAGAGGAGCTGTTGGACCCCTGGGTGAACAAAACAAGTTTAGACCACAAATGCAACACACGCAAAAAGTGGGAAACACTTTATTGCATACATTGCAATAATGTCGCTTTGTTTTCAAACCATACATTAGAATATGGATTTCAAATAAAAGAAACTCAAGCCGAAACAGCTGTGTGTTGATAAAGACGACTAGATATTTATTACGTACATGTGCCAAGTAAACCTGCAGAGCTTTATTTAAAACAACTTGTGTTAGAGTAAGTACCATACGCCTCTCTATGTAGTATTACTGTTGATGTTGAAAGATGTATATGTTTATTTCGCTGTGCTATTTATTTGTCATTTTGCATTCTTGGACATTGTAGAGGATGCATTTTTGCTCAAACCTGCTAAAATGACCAAAGTTTGTTGGTACTAAAAAATAAATAGATAAATAAATAAAAAAACGTTTAACTTCTTTTATTTTTTTCTTTTAAAATATTGTACATTTCGCACATCATTTAGGCCTCATTTTGCATTTGAGAAAAATGCACAAAGAATGTGAGATGGAAAGAGTGTCAGTAAGGGAAGATGTTCGGGTGCAAAAGTTTAAATGGGTTCTATATAGAACTCTAGGGTTCTAGACTCCATTTGAAAGAACTCTCTAAGCCAAAAAGGTTCTATAGAGTAAAAGGAGAAATGTCTTAAATGATTGCGTATTTTATGTTTTAAAGCTTTTAATTTCTATTCATAAAGTATGTGTACGATATGAAAGCTTTAAAAAGGTCAGATAAAAATTGTAATTGTGACGTTTCATCTCACAATTCGTACTTTTTTCTCAGTCGCAATTAGGTGATATAAGTTAGAGTTGTGTTATAAAGTCACATTTTTAATAATTATTATTAACATAATTGTGAGATATAAAGTCAGACGCAATGAGCTCGTAATCACAACGTCAGAAGTGGAAAGTAGGACATTTCTGATAGCACTTGAAAGGCAGCAATAGTCACAAATGTGGGATATAAAGTCAGAATTATGTGATATAAAGTCAGAATTATGAGATATAAAGTCAAAATTGTGATATAAAGTCAGAATTGCAAGATATAGTCAGAGTTATGTGATATGAAGTCAAAATTGTGGTATAAAGTCAAAATTGTGTGATATAGTCAGAATTATGTGATATAAAGTCAGAATTGTGATATAAAGTCAGAATTGCAAGATATAGTCAGAGTTATGTGATATAAAGTCAGAATTATGTGATATAAAGTCAGAATTGCAAGATATAATCAGAGTTATGTGATATAAAGTCAGAATTGCAAGATATAGTCAGAGTTATGTGATATAAAGTCAGAATTGTGTGATATAGTCAGAATTATGTGATATAAAGTCAGAATTGCAAGATATAGTCAGAGTTATGTGATATAAAGTCAGAATTATGTGATATAAAGTCAGAATTATGTGATATAAAGTCAGAATTGCAAGATATATTCAGAATTATGTGATATAAAGTCAAAATTGTGTGATATAGTCAGAATTATGTGATATAAAGTCAGAATTGCAAGATATAGTCAGAGTTATGTGATATAAAGTCAGAATTATGTGATATAAAGTCAGAATTATGTGATATAAAGTCAGAATTGCAAGATATAGTCAGAGTTATGTGATATAAAGTCAGAAGTATGCAATATAAAGTCAGAATTGTGTGATATAAAGTCAGAATTATGCGATATAAAGTCAGAAGTATGCGATATAAAGTCAGAATTGTGTGATATAAAGTCAGAATTATGCGATATAAAGTCAGAAGTATGCGATATAAAGTCAGAATTGTGTGATATAAAGTCAGAATTATGCAATATAAAGTCAGAATTATGCGATATAAAGTCAGAATTATGTGATATAAAGTCAGAATTATGTGATATAAAGTCAGAATTATGTGATATAAAGTCAGAATTATGTGATATAAAGTCAGAATTATGTGATATAGAGTCAGAATTATGTGATATAAAGTCAGAATTATGTGATATAGAGTCAGAAGTATGCGATATAAAGTCAGAATTGTGTGATATAAAGTCAGAATTATGTGATATAGTCAGAATTATGTGATATAGAGTCAGAATTGTGTGATATAAAGTCAGAATTATGCGATATAAAGTCAGAATTATGTGATATAAAGTCAGAATTATGTGATATAGAGTCAGAATTATGTGATATAAAGTCAGAATTATGTGATATAGAGTCAGAATTATGTGATATAGAGTCAGAATTGTGTGATATAAAGTCAGAATTATGTGATATAGAGTCAGAATTATGCGATATAAAGTCAGAAGTATGCGATATAAAGTCAGAATTGTGATATAAAGTCAGAATTATGCGATATAAAGTCAGAATTATGTGATATAAAGTCAGAATTATGTGATATAGAGTCAGAAGTATGCGATATAAAGTCAGAATTATGTGAAATAAAGTCAGAATTGTGTGATATAAAGTCAGAATTGTGTGATATAGAGTCAGAAGTATGCGATATAAAGTCAGAAGTATGCGATATAAAGTCAGAATTATGTGATATAGAGTCAGAATTGTGTGATAGTCAGAATTATGTGATATAGAGTCAGAATTGTGTGATAGTCAGAATTATGTGATATAGAGTCAGAAGTATGCGATATAAAGTCAGAAGTATGTGATATAAAGTCAGAATTGCAAGATATAGTCAGAGTTATGTGATATAAAGTCAGAATTGTGTGATATAAAGTCAGAATTGTGTGATATAAAGTCAGAATTGCAAGATATAATCAGAGTTATGTGATATAAAGTCAGAATTATGAGATATAGTCAGAGTTATGTGATATAAAGTCAGAAGTATGTGATATAAAGTCAGAATTGCAAGATATAATCAGAGTTATGTGATATAAAGTCAGAATTATGAGATATAATCAGAGTTATGTGATATAAAGTCAGAATTATGAGATATAGTCAGAGTTATGTGATATAAAGTCAGAATTATGAGATATAGTCAGAGTTATGTGATATAAAGTCAGAATTATGAGATATAGTCAGAATTATGTGATATAAAGTCAGAATTATGAGATATACTGGGGCGGCAGTGGTTATGGGGCGGCAGTGGCTCAGTGGTTCATGTAGGTTGTCTACAAACCGGAAGGTTGGTGGTTCGATCCCCGGTTCCACCTGACCAAGTGCAGAGGTGTCCATGAGCAAGACACCTAACCCCAGCTGCTCCTGACGAGCTGGATGGCGCCTTGCATGGCTGACACCGCCGTCGGTGTGTGAATGGGTGAATGTGAGGCAAAATGTAAAGCGCTTTGGATGGCCATTGGTCTGTTAAAAGCGCTATATAAATGCAGTCCATTTACCATTTACCATTACCATTTACTATATAGTCAGTTATGTGATATTCAGAATTATGTGATATAAAGTCAAAATTGTGTGATATAAAGTCAGAATTATGAGATATAAAGTCAGAATTATGTGATATAAAGTCAAAATTGTGTGATATAAAGTCAGAATTGTGATATAAAGTCAGAATTGTGCGAGATATAGTCAGAATTATGTGATATAAAGTCAGAAATTGCAAGATAAAGTCAGAATTATGTGATATAAAGTCAGAATTATGTGATATAAAGTCAGAATTATGTGATATAAAGTCAGAATTGTGATATAAAGTCAGAATTGCGATATAAAGTCAGAATTGCAAGATATAGTCAGAGTTGTGATATAAAGTCAAAATTGTGTGATATAAAGTCAGAATTATGTGATTAAAAAGTCAGAATTATGTGATATAAAGTCAGAATTATGTGATATAAAGTCAGAATTATGTGATATAAAGTCAGAATTATGTGATAAAAAGTTGCAAATATCTTTTAAAAATGATCTTTTAAATGGAAGAAAGCTTCCATAGTTTGAGCTGCTTATTTCATAAAATTCAATCAAAATTCAAATGAATAAAAAATTACGAATTAAAACTAAATCCATGAAATGATTCCATGATGGAAAAGGTTCTTTTTCTGAAGCGTCTGACGGAACCTTTGAGCTTCCATATGGAATCTTCAGAGAGTTGACTCTGTGCCGTCTGAACACCAGCATCTGTTCATCCAAACTTCAGTCTCAGGAGAGCCACGCTACAACAAGACTTCAATGAACAACACTGCTGACCTCTGACCCCTAAAAGCCCATGTGGCCTTCAGCACCACGGTCGTCCTGTTCGCTTTTCAGCCTTTACAAGGCTCTCATGCAGGACGGTCAAACCCGGAGAAGTGTGCATGCTTCATCCGGCGTTCACAATCAACGCTGCATGTTAATAAATATATGCATAAAAATACTAAATGTAAGCATGCTGGATTATAGCAGAATTGATGATTTACATCGGCAAATGGGAAAAAAATTAAAAGTTTACGTGTCAATTATTTAAGATGAATCTTTCAAACATTTTCAGAGATATTCAAGTATGTTTTAATTCTTTCCTTTCCTTTTTTGTGAACAATGTCAGATGCAAAAAAATGTGTACTGTAAGGTCAAATATTAATGATAAATATGAATAAATCTAGCATTCTGTTGTTGACAAAAAAACAAACAATGTCAGGACAAAAGACATTTAATATTATATGAAATGCACTAAGTTCGATGATGGATGTTTATCAAATGCATCTGATTTTGACCTAAAACACAAAAGTTTGCCTTATTATATTGCATGAGCCAAACACTCATAACTCATGTGTGAGTTTCCACGGAGGTTAAATTGGCCAAGTACCTATTCCAATATGACAGTGACGCACAACTTTGATCTTTTTGTGCAATTATTGTAAATTATATGAGGCAATATTTACCCTTCACCCAGCCAATATCTTCCTCAGTCTCTCTGTCCCGGCGTGACGGGAATAACCCAATTTGTCACGCTTGGTTTAAGGCAAACAGGCATGACATTGACTAATGAACTATCATCTACAGACTGCTTTAAACAAAGAGTGTACACATTCACGCCGAGCTTTACATGCATTCATCTGGAAATTACAGTACAAGACAGATGTCAATGTGTTTTCTGCTTCAGCGAACACAAGCACACTCCGCAGGTCAGACGCAGGCCAGATTGAGGATTTTGGTGATGTTTCAGTGTCATATCATCCTGTTTTTGTCATTGTAACCCCCCCCCCCCCCCTGTAGATTATCGCAACAAAAAACATGTTTGATTTCTCACAACTTGTGCTTTTTCTGGGCGAGTCACGGAGTCGGAGTGAAACTGCAGCGCTATAGAGCCTCATGAACACAGAAGATCAATGGCCAAGGTCAGGAATTTCATTACATTTCGGTTATGTTTCACCAAACCCAAGCTTAGACCTCCAGAACACGCGTCACATGGGATCATTCTGTGATACTTTAAAAAGTTTGCAGTGGCTAGATTTTTGCGTTTGCTTCATGCAAAACTCTGGTGCTTGTTTGTTTTTGCATGATTTTCCAGCGCTGTTTTTCCTTCATATTTAACTGGAATTTTGGCAGGACACGAAACACAGGTAGCGGGAGAACGGGTCCCCTTGGGTGGGCCTTACCCATTCAGAAAAGTTTTCTCTTGTTGCAGTTTGTAATCGTTTTTTCTTTGACACTGGTGGTGGCTCATCCGATTTTGTTGTGTTATCCTCCTCGTCTCTCCCCCCATTTCACAAAACTGAGTTAATATAAAGTTTTAAAAAGGCTAGCTAGCAACTGAACACAGTTTTATCCTAGTTGCTAGGCGATAGGCGATAAGTTGAGCTTCCAATCAAATAAAAGTAAGCGCCTGGCATTGGCCAATCCACTGTTTGTTTACCCGTTTTTACCCGTTTACAGACACAGGATTGGATGTACACAACCATGAAGAAAACACAGTAACAGTATAAGGAAGCGGTTTAATTTGAAGCCAGGAAATTCTACTTTAGAAGTACATTTTCACACAAAAAACGGACAATTTGTGTCCCGGGAAAGAATATACATTTTCCAGGACAGTCACTCAAAAAAGAGAACAATCCCTGGAAAAGCGGGACGGGTGGCAACGCTGGTATCGTATCGAAGTCATAATTTTGGTATCGTGACATGGGCGTCGGAACCATTGTATGTGGGTGGGACAAGACCCACCCACTTTTTACGATCAATGATATTGGATCCAGTCACTTTATCATCTCTAACATTCAGCATGTCTGTTTACCTACCCCTAACCGATAAACACTTATT